>MU284228.1:0-64337 GCA_022478815.1 Daldinia bambusicola
TTTAATTTTTAAATATTATATATTATTTTATTTTTTTTATAATTTTCTTTTATTTAATATTATTATATAATATTTTATTATTTTAAATATTTAATTATTATTAAATTTTTTTTATTTTTTTTTATATTATTAATAATTAATTTTTTATTATATATTATTTATTTTTAATTTATTAATTATTAAATTATATTATATTATTTTATTAAGTAAATATATTTTTTATATATTTTTTTTAACTTTTTTTAAATTTTAATTTTTAATTTTTATATATATTTATATTTTTTAATATTTTATATTTATTATTTTTTATTTTTTTATATATATTATTTTAATATTTTTTATATTTATTTTTTTTTATTATTAATAATTTTATTAAATAATTTTTAATTTATTTTTTATATATTTAAATTATTTATTTTATTATTAATTATTCTTTTATATTTTATTTTTATAATTATTTTTATTTATTTTTATTTTATTTTAATTTATTTTATATGGTATATACGTGGCTTAATCTTTATATAATAAAATATTAGTTTAATTGGGTTTATTTAAGTTTAATATTAAAGCAGTTTATTTTAAGAGTTTTTCTAATTCCAAAATCTTTTCTTTAATAAGTATATATATTATTTTTATATATATATATTAAAGATAATATGGGGGTATTATATATAAAAATATATGAGGATGATTATATAAGAAAGAAATAAAGTATTGATTAAAAATAGGTAGTAAATGGTATATAAGAATAGAAAAAAAAAGAAAAATAAAAGTAAATTAAATGGGAAAGTTTATAAATATATAATATATATAAAGGTTTATAAAAAATATTAGGTTAAAGGTAAATAAATAAATAATTATTTTTGTGGGGTTTTTAGTTATTTTTTAATAAGGTTATATTAATATAGTAAAAAAAAAAAATAAGAAATTAAGTGGTAAATGGATAGGGAATATAATATAGTAAGATAAGAATAGAAAAAAATATTATTTTAATTAAATATATTATTTAAGAAGGATATAAAATGGTATAAGAAATAAGTTAAAAAAGAAAAAGTAATTATAATAAGATTTTAAAAGGAGGATAAAAATATTATAATAAAGAATTAATTATATTTAAGGCCTAATTTTTAAAGTTTTTAAATTCTATCTTATCTTTTATTAATAGCTTATTTTTTAATAGTTATTCTCTTTTTATGATTTTTATTATTTTAAGGTAAATATATAATAGTAGTTTAAATAAATATATTTTTAAAAGATAAATTATTATTTTAATTTATTTTTGGGATAATAATATTTATTAATTTTTTTTTTCCTTATTGATTTTATCTTTTTTTTTATTTTTTTTTTTTATAGATTTTTATTATATCTTTTAAACAGAGTAACGGTAGAAATAGAGAAGATTATTAATAAAAGTTTATTTAGGGATATATTTTTTATTTTTCTTTTTTTTTAGATTAGGTAAATTAAAAATAAAAAATTTTTTATTATATTTTTTAAGGTTAAAAGGAGTAAAATTATATTTATTTTTTAAAGTTTAATTTAAATTTAGTAAAAAAGTAAAAGAAATAAGATAAAAAATTAATATTTAATAATTAAAAGATTATTAAAGTCTTTTTAAAGTTTTAGGGAAGATAAATTAAAATAAGAATTATTATTTTATTTTAATTAAATTAAATTTATTATTAAAAAGTTTTTTTATTTTTTATTTAAATAAAAATTTTATAATATCCTAATATTAATATCTTTAGTTGTTAGGTAAGAAGTAGGGTTTTATAGTTATAAACCATTTATAATAATAATATATTTATAGAAAAGGTAAATTAAAGTTTTAGGTTTAAAAGTAAATTAAAAAATAATAAATTAAGGTTTTAGGGGTAAGGTGGGGATATAAATTTAAGAAATTTAATTATTATTATTATAATTATTTTTTATATATATAAATAACTATATATACATTTAAAGGGTTAGGTATAATATTTAAATAATATAAAGTTTTTATAGTTAAAAAAGTCAAAATTAAATATAAAAACATAACCGTAAAATAAACATAAAAAGATTAGGGTTAGATATAATAATCATTATTATTTAAATTAAAATTATTTATAATAAATAGAGATTTTCATTATATAAAATAAAACTTAATAAAATTAAAAAAATAAATAAAGGCTTTTATATTATCCATTATATTTATAATAAATTTATATTTTTTTTTTTTATTAAAGTAAGCCTAATAAATAATTTTGTTAAGCAAATTTAAAAGGTATTTAATATAAAATATGTTAATACATGTGTAACTAAAATCTATAATAATTAAACAAAGATAAAGAAGATAAAGATAATAGTATATAAATGTATATATGTTATTAGTTGGTATATAAATTTAGAAAGGTATGTTAATAAATTATGAATATAAGGTATAAATAATAAAAAAGTAAATAAGAGGTTAGATAATAAGAAGGATTTACTTAATATAAGGTGAAAAGATAAATAAAAAAGAAGAAAAAAATAAAAAATAAAGAATAAGGTTTAAATTAGATTTTAAACTTAAAAATATATTTGGTAATATAGGTAAAATCTTTTATGATTAATAAAGTAACTGATTTTATCTTATAAAAAAAATATGCTTAAGATTAGGAAAAGTTTAAGTATTTAAGAAGAAAAAGTAAATTTAAGGTAATTAAAAATATTATAAATAAAAAGGTAGAAAAAAATAAATGGTAATAAAAATAAAAAATGATATAAATTAAAAAAGGTTTTAATAGAATATATTATTAAATTAAAAGTATATTTCTTTTAATAATATAATTATTTATTTAATTTATAAGTGATATTATCATTTATACATTTCCTTAAATTTGATTAAAATTAATATATCCTTTTAAATGAAAATAATTTTAAATAAAGTTAAATATTTGGATTTTTGGATTTTTTAACTTTTAAATCTTTAATCTTTATAAATTTTTAAAATTAAACCTTAAAATTTTAAATATTTATATTTATATTTATTTATAATTTTTTATTTTAAAGTATTTTAGTTGGTTTATTTAAATGGGTTTAAATATATGATATTTTTTTTAATTAAGTTAAAAGTATAAAATTTTTAATTAATAAAATATATTGTTAAATTAAAAGTGTATTTTTTTAATAATATAATTATTTATTTAACTTATAAATGGTATTATTATTTATAGGTTTTATATGGTTATATTAAAAGTGGTATAAAATAAAAATATATATTATAAAGAGTTTAAATAGATTTATATTATAAAAAAATTATCATAAAGTTAAGGTTTAATTTAAAGATAATTAATGGTAAATTATAATTTTATTATTAATAACTATTATAATGGTTAATAAAACCACCATTTTTCCATATTTATTAAAATAACTTATTTTAATATAGTTTTTAAAATTATTATAATAATTAGTAATTTTTAAAAGTTATTAAAATAATTAATATTAATATAATTTTTAAAAATTATAAAATTAATTAATAATTTCTTAATATTATTAGAATAATTAATATAAATATAATTTTTAAAAGTTATTAAAATAGTTAATAGTTTTTAAATATTATTAAAATAATTAATATATATATAATTTTTTATAATTTATATATTAGCTAATTATAATTATATTTCTTATAACTATTATAATAGTTAATAGTTTTTAGAAGTTATAAAATTAATTAATAGTTTTTAAATATTATTAAAATAGTTAATATAAATATAATTTTTTATAACTTATATATTAATTAATTATAATTATATTCCTTATAACTATTATAATAGTTAATAATTTTTAGAAATTATTAGAACAATTAATAATTTTTTATAATTTATGTTTTAGCTAATTGCAATTACCTTTTTTATAACCATTATAATGGTTATTAATTTTTAAAAATTATTAGAATAGTTAATAATTTTTAAAAACTATTAAAATAATTAATAGTTTCTTATAACTTATGTTTTAGTTAATTATAATTACCTTCTTCATAGCTATTATAATAATTATAAATTTTTAAAAATTATTAAAATAATTAATAATTTTTAGATATTATTAGAATAATTAATAATTTCTTATAATTTATACCTTAACTAATCACAATTATACTCTTTATAACCATTATAATAACTATTAACTTTTAAAAGTTATTAAAATAATTAATAATTTCTTAACATTATTATAATAATTAATATAAATATAATTTTTTATAATTTATATATTAATTAATTATAATTATATTTTTTATAATCATTATAATAATTAATTGTAATTTCTTTTTTTAAAACCATTATTATAATTAATAAAAATTTAAAATTTTAAAGTTTTTATAATAATTAATAAATATTTAATTTTTTATAATTATATCTTTATTTTATATTAATATTTTAATGAATTTATCTCTTATTATAATTTTATAATATATATTTTTAATATTTTAATTTAATTTAAATTTAATTAAAAAGTATGTAAATATTAAATCATTTATTAATATTTAATATTTTTTAAATCTTTTATTAACCTTATTAAATATTATTTTTATTTTTTTTTTTAAAATATTTTTTATATAATATTTTTAAAGGGTTAAACACTTATAATTAAAAACCCTTTTATATTAATTTTCTTTCTTATAAATATATTTTTATTAATAATTAAATGAATAAATTATAAAATTAATTTTATTATATAATTAATTTTAATTATTAATTTATTTTTTTTAAATAAAGTTATTTTTATAATTTTGATAATATTGATAATATTTTATTATAGTGTACTTTTAAAATTAATAAAATAAATAAATCTTTTTCTAATAATTAAAGTTATTAAAATAGTAAGTATAGTTTTAAAAGTTATTTTTAATTATTTTATATTATATATATTAATGGATTAGGAAATAATTATAAAAAAATAAGGATTAAAAAATATAATTCGGAAAGTTATTTCTAATTATTTTATATTATATAAATTAAGAAATAATTATAAAATTATTTTTTTAAGATTTTTATATAGGTTGGTAAAATATTTAAAAATTATTTATTTTTTTTTAAATTGTTCCTTATTACCAAATATATTATAAACCCTTTTCATTAGCTTTTTAATGGTTTTTTTGTGATATATGTTAGGGTAATTATTATGTTTATTTTTATTATATTATCTTGATTAATATATTTAATTATGGATTTTTTTAATAATTTTATCTTATAATAAATTTTATTTAATTTTATCCCTTTAATTTATTTATAATATTTTTATTAAATAAATATTAAATTAAATTACTTATTTATTATTAATTTAAAAGAGAAAGATAAAAGATTATAGGGTATAAACCTTTATATAAATTTATAATTAATAAATAATAATAATATATTATAGTTAGTTTATTAAGTTAAATATTAAAATATATTTAAAATAATAAATATTATTTTAAAAATTGTTTTTAATTGTTTTATATCAAATGTAATGGATTAAAAAATAATTATAAAGGAGTTGGGATTAAAAAATATATAATTTATCCAAAATTAAAATTAAAAGATTTATAATTTATTTAAAAATTTTTTTATACTTATAAATAGTTAAAAGTTCTTTTATAGTAGTTATTATAAAGATTATGGATAAGGTGTATAAGTTAAAGGCATAATGGCGAGTAAATAATGTATTTAATATAAGGAATGGTTTGAATATATTATTTATTTTTAAACTATTAATATTATTAGATATAAAAATATGGTGAGAATAAGATGGTTAAGAAAGATTTTATGTGTTATTAATAAGAAATGAAAGTATATATATAATAGAAATTAATAAAAGATTTATTAATTATTTTATTATAATTATATAATTTTATTATAAAGATGAAAGGATATTATTAAATAAAGTATTTATTTCATAAATAAATATTAATAAAGATAATAGTAAGGGATATAATGATATTTATTAATTTTAAAAATTTTTAACACTTATAAATGTTATGGTAAACCTTTAAATAATAAAAAGAAGCCTAAATTAATTATAAATATAATTTATATAACATTATAAAAAAGAGAGTATGGGGTTTTTATTATTAAATTATATTAAAAAAAGAAGATTATTATCTTTAAATAACCTTTTAAAGCCTTAAATAAAGTTAATATAAAGGTTTTTATAAGTAAAGTTATAAATAAGAAAATTTCTTTTTTTAAAAAATATAATGATGTGAAATATAACACCACTTATATTTATAATTTATATATAATATAAAAAATAAAGGGAATGGCTAAAGGTAAATCTTATAAAAAATTAAAATAAGTAATTATTTAAGGTTATAATAATTTTAATAAAATATAAATCCTAATATAATTATTAATTATAAGTAAATTAATTAATATATCTTTATTGTTTATATGATTATTATAGTGTTATAATATTAATCACTAAATGTTTTTCTTTTATTATCCTTAACTTAATAAAATATTTATATAATAAAAATGAGTTTATATAAATTATGATAAATATCTTTAATAAGCTTAACATTAATATATATTATATTAATTAATATTAAATAATTAAAATTAATATTATTTTTAATTATAAATTTAAATTTATTAGGGTTTTTATTATATAATTAACATTAATAATAGTATTTTATAATCTTTTTAATAATTTTAATATTAAGATTATCATATTTAATGCATTTTAGTATATTATATAAATGTGTTATTACCAAGTGGTTAAATTATTTATATATTTAATGTAATTTAATTTCCATTAAATAACTATAAATTATTATTACATTATAATTATTAAATAAAAATTAAAGATATCCCTATTTACATATTATAAGATAATTTTTACCTTAATGTATTAAGATGTTTTTAATGTTATTTAAGTAAATACTTAAATGATTTATATTACTAATATACATTAAAAAAAATATATTAAATAATATAATATAAAACCTTATAATATTAAAAAATATTAATATATAGGTTATCCCCAAGTTAAATAAATAGGGGTTATTTCCAAATAAGATGGTGTAATAATATTTAACTTAATATATAAGTAAATAATTTATAAAGTTTTTAATTATAATTTGTTATTAAATAAAATATTAGTGGTGTTTATATTAGGTATTATACCTTAAAACATTATAATATATAAACCATTTAATAAGAAAATAATACCTTTATTTTATATTATTATTATTAGTTTATTTATAATAAATCTTTTAAAGGTACCAAAACTTATAAATATATGGAAAATAATTTGATTTATAAGGATATTTATAATATTCTTATTATTTACAATATTATAAAATGTTGTAAATTAAGATATATACTTTATATTAAACTCACTATTATCACCAATTAATTAATTAATTATGTGTTAAATATTATTTTTAATGTTTTTATTAGCATTATTATCTCTAAGATTAATGTCTTTATATTACATTAAGAATTAATTATAATTTTTGTTAATATTATTAATATTATTATTTATTATATGGTAAGATTAATTAGTATATCTTTTTTATTATTTATTTTAAAGGTAATATATAAATTAATATTTTTATTTACCATATATGTAATATTTCTTATTATTATTATTGTGTTAATTTAATTAATAAGATAAAGATAAGGGTTTATTATCCTTATATTTTTTATTAATCTAATATTAATTATTGTTACCTTAATCTAATAATGAGCCATTAGGTAACTGCTTTTAAAAGTATATATTAATAGTATTATATAAGTTTAAATATAAGGTATTAAATGTGTGTCCAAGCTTTATAATAATTATTTCAAATATTAGATATCCTTATATAATAGTTAATAAGCTGTGAATTAAATAAGATTTATTATAATAATTATTTAATAAATTACTATAAATTTTTAAATGTTTTGAAATGAGTACTTTAAAATATTTAATAATGTTTTTATTAGGATTTTTAGCTTACATAATAAAAATATTTATATTAAATTATTTTAATATATATATTTATTATTTTTTAATAATCTTAAAAAATGCTTTTATTTAACAAATTATATTTTAAAAAAAGAAGTAGCATTTATTGGTTATAATTAGCCTTTTATAATAATAATCTAAAGCTCTTTTTTTCAATATTATAAAATAAACTACATTTCAATCATATTAAAATACACTAATAACATTATAAAGGTTATTAAATATATATAATTTTTCATTAAAGTTATTATATTTTTTACCTTTATACTTTCACTTATTATTATAATATAATTTGAATAGGATAATTAAAGCTTTTAAAGTTATTAAATTTATAAATAATGGTTTATAAGATAATATATATTTGGTTTCATTATTTTATAATAGGTTTTAACCATTTATATAAAATAAAGATTTATTATATCCCCTTTAATAAGAAATTTTATATAGTTTATTATTATTAAGTGGTGGTATTTAATTAATATATTTATTAATACCTTTTTAAAGGTAATTATTAAAAATTAATAATAAGGGTTTAATAATTTTATATGGTTATTTAAATATTTGGTTTTATATGGTTATTATAGGTAATATAGGTGTTTTACCTTTAATATTAATTTCATTAATATTAATCTTAATTTTATTTTAAAATTATTATGATAAAATAAGTGATTTAAGCTGTTACGTTATAAGGTAGTTCCCTTGGTATTTACTAATAAGATCTGATAATGGCATTGTTTATTATTGTTAAAACTTAATAATTACTAAGGGGTTACGCTTGCTATAAAACTATATAGGTTATTTTATTAAATTTATAATGTTGTTATTGTTTAATTATAGTTATTTTTTAGTAATAAACATTTGGTAAAAAATGGTAATATGTGTTTCTTTTTTTATCTTAATAATAGTAACACCGTGTTTCTTAAAGTATTTATAATAAAAACTTAATAAACAATTATTAACTTGTTAAAAGTATTCAAATATCTAACCATAGAAATCTTCTTAACAAACCTCCTATAAGCTATTATCAAAGAGATTATTATTGTAATATTTAAATGTTTTAATAATAATAATTATTAAGATATTTTTAATGTGTTTAAAGGACTTTATAAGTTTTAATAAATTTACCTTATAATTTATATATTAGGGGTTAATATAGTTAATAATAGTTATGATCATTTTAGTGGTAAATAAACTTATATAAAAGATGTGAATATAAAGGGTTTTTTAATAATAAATGAAATCATTAAAATTATTAAAAAAAGTCTTTTTAAAATGCATAATAAATATAAGGTATATTTAAATAAATCTTAATAAACCATAAGCTTATAAATATCCACTCGTATTATTAATTAATTCATTAATATCCTTTAAAATAATTTGAATATCTTAATAAACTATTAATATTTAATTTTTTTTATTTTAAATATTCCAAAAACCATTATATTTGTTTTTAATGAAAATCCTAGTTGTTTATAATTATTAAGTTAACCATTAATTAATGTTAAATAAATGAGATTTATATGTAAAAAATAGTATTAAATAAAAATATTCCTAAGATTATATTATACTTATTTTATAATTATATAATGTAAAAATAAAAGATTTAACTTACCAACTATTTACCTTAAATAAAATATAAATAATTAACTAAAACTTATAAACCTTAGGACTCCTCTTACTGCAAGGTAATACAATTATAGGGTAACCTTATTAAATAATTAATTAAGAATTCTTTATTAATAATTATCCTAATAAAGAAAAATAAATTTTATTATAATTAATTTAATTAATTTATTTTACCTATTAAATTAAAAATAAAATTTTAAATAATATATAATAAATTATTAAAAGTTTATATATAATTAACTTTTATATATTAAAAATTAATATTTTTAATAAATAATTAAAATTTAAAATAAAATAATAAAAATATTTTACTTTATATTATTTTAAAGTATTGTTACTTATATTTCTAATATATTAAAATACTTATAAGAAATTAAATTAATTACTATATAAAAAATAAAAAAAAATTATTTTTTTTTTTTTTTAATAAATAATTATTTATGAGCGAATAAGTCATAAAACCATATGGCTTAATATGAGCCATATGGTTTATAAGTGGATATACTTATAATATTTCTCACCCATTTAAAGCTCTAAATACATTAACCATTATATTAATATAAATAAAATAATTAAATATATAAATTCTACATTACTATTTTTACCTTAATTAAAGCTTTTCAATAATATAAATTTTAATTAAATGTATATAATATTTTAAAACATATTTAAAGATATATTAAATTAAACAGATTTAATTATAATAAAGCCTTTTATAAAGCTTTATCCAAAGCTTTTATTAATACGTATCTATTTTCACCTTTAAATAACCTTAAAATTTGAGCTTATATCCATTAAATATTTATATTATTCGAAAGTACTAATTAATGTAAAAGTATTAATATCTTTTTAATATATTAAATCATTAGAATTAATATAATATATTAGGTATTAAGGTGGATAAAGTTTTATAAGAGGCTAAGATTTTATAAAAAGCTTTATTACAGTTATATCTATTTAATTAAAGCTTTTTATTCTTAACTACACTTGGTTATAATTATTTACAATTGTCCCTTTCATATATTTTAAATAAATATAATTTTAAATTTTAATTAATAATGTTTTTTATATTTTATTTACAAAAATGCAAATGATATATAACATTATATTAAATATATTTTATTTTTTAATAATTATTAATTATTATTATTTTTATATATTAATAAAAGAGTTTAATTAATTCATTAATTACATATTAATTTGTAGTTAGTTAATTAAAGATAAGGTTTTTTTTATTATTATTTAACCTTTTTAATTATATTTCTTTTAAACTTTTATAAACCTTATAATCATTTAAAAATAATTATTTTTATGTGTTACAAAAAGCAAGTATATAAATATATTATATATATATTTATAATAAATTTCCCTATCTTACATCTTTATATATAACTTATTTTTCCAAAAATTAATATCATTCTTTATACCTAACATTCTTTATTTATAAATCACTACACACCCTTGAAATAATGTAGTTAATAATATGAATTAAAATTAAATTATATAAATTTAAAAGTTATACTTTTTTATTCACAAGTTATGGTAAATGGTTAAATTAATTTAATAAGTGAAAACTTATACAAATATTAATTATCTAAATTATCCACTATAAAACCTTAATTATAATATTTTTAATTATATAATTATCAATCATTATTTAATTTAATTTTCCAAATTTTATATATTATTAATTATTAATATTTTTATGTTTTTTTTTTTTAATTTATTTTTATTACTTTATCCTTAATCCTTTTTAATTATATAAACCTTTATCTTTTTATATAATATTAAACTTACTTTTTATCTTATATAAATATATAATTAATATATAATATTATTTAAGTACATTTATAATATTTACTCTTTTATTAACCTTTATATTTTTTTATATTAAAATATATTAAATTAAAAGTAGGTGGTTTTTTTAATTTTGTTAATGTAATATATAGATAAATTAAAATGATTTTAAGTTTAAGAAAATGTAAATGATAAATTATTAAATTAAAAGGTAGTTTTTAATAATAAGCCTTAATTCTTTTAATACCTAAATAAAAAAGGGGGCATTAATAAAAATAAGGTTTTAAAAATATTAGTTCAAGTGTTTAATATGAAGTAATTGTAATGTTAGTTTAAAATAATAATTACCTTAGGAAATACTGTTTTTATTATTAATAATATTATTATTTATTTTATAATTAACCTTTTTTTTAAATATTTTATAAAAAATAAATAAAAGATAGTTTAAAAAGAAGTTAATATCTTTATTATTAATAAATATAATATGTTTTTAAAAGTTTCCTTAAATACAATTAATAATTACCTATAGTATATTAAAGGATAATTTAATATAAATTTTGGAAATCTTTTAATTATTATTCTTTTTAATAATTTTTTTTAATGTGCACTTATAAAAAGAATCATAATCTTTTATTTAAATATACTTATCTTTATAAAAAAGTTTAAATATAGTAATTAAATTTATGAGGTGGTGAAAAATAAGTATTATTTTAATTATAATTTATTCCAAAAGTTTATTAAAGTAATGCTTTTTAATAAATAAATAAAAAATAAGAATAAAGAGTTTTATAATATCTTAACTAAATTAAAGAGTAGAAATCAAATAAAGGAAGATGTTAAAAAGTTAAATAAATAATTAATAAATGTAAATAATATTAAATTAAATGAATGTTTAAAAGTAGTAATTTTTTTTAATTCTATATATTACACTATTAATTTTTAAACCATATTAATTTTTATCAAAAATTATAACTAGATTATTTATATTTTTTTATCTTATTATTATTTAAAAGATAGAATTAATAAAGAAACATTAAAGTTAGTATATAAGGTGATAAATTTTTTAAATATAAAAGTTCTTTTATACTTAACCTTTATTTATAACATACCTATTACTATTATAGAAAATATTTATTAGAGTTTAAAGGTTATTAATAGGATCAAATATATAATTAAAAGATTTGTTTTAAAATCTTATATATTAATATATCGCATTAATTTAAATATTCTAATTATAATATATCCTTTAAAAGCTATAATCTTATTATTAAAAATAACTAAAAATATATAATTAAATAAATTAAATCTTAATATCTTACCCATATTTTCAAAAATTATAAATCCATATTAAAAACAACCATTTAAATAAAAAAAATTTACTTTAATCCCCTTATTTTTATTATTATCAAATTCAAATCTTAAGGCTAAATAATAAAAAAGGTTTAAAAAAATTATTATAACCATATATATATAATTATTTTAAATAATAAGTTTAAAAAACCTTTATTTATTATTTCTTATTAATAAGGATTATTGATTTAACTTAAGATTGTTATTTAAAATAAAATAAAAGATAAAATAATTTTTAAAATTAAGTAAGGAAATTTTATATCTTTTTATTGGAGGTTATTAAACTTATTATATATTATTTAATTAAATTAAATAAATGATTTTATAAAAAAAAAAAAACCTCTTTTTATTCCAAACATATATACAATAATAATCAATTATTTAATATTATATTAAATAATCCTATAATTTATAATATAATTAAAAAAAAATTTATTAAAATAATCCTAAACCTAATAAATTTTTACATATTTATTATTTAAATTCTTAAAGAAATAATATTTATATTATAAATTCCCATATAATTTTTATATTATAATCCCATACATTTTCATATATATTATTATAATTATTTTATTCATTATGGTTATTTTATATAATATTTTCTCCAATCCTATTAAATACCTTATATTATATTTATAATAATATTTTCTTTATTCTTTACATAAATATCTTTATAATATTTTTAATATAAATTATAAAATTCATTAATATTTTATATATCCTTTATTTTATAATCCTTTTTATGTAGTTTTATGGGGTAATATATATAATAATAAACTATATAATTTAACCTACTTTAAAAGAAATATAAAAGAGTTTTTTATTTGATATTATAGTTTTTATATATTATATCCATTTAATTTTATTCTTAAATTAATTTCTAATATATTAATTTCAATATAATAATTAGAATTATATAAGGAATTATATTATTTTTTATATAATTATCTAAATGATATTAAAGTAAATTCTTTAATATTAATATTAAGAGGAAATAATCGCTACTTTTTAATATAATGATGATTATGGTTATTAAGTGATTAAATTCTTTTATATTTATTATTTAAGTTAAGTAATGTAATATTATTATTTTTGTTTACTTTAATAATTGTATTAATACTATATAATTTATTATTATTCATTTAGAGTAAAAAGTTATTTAAATTATTGTAATTAAAAGTTTTATTTATTAACTAATTATATTTACACTTATTATTTTCTAAAGATATTACATATAAAAATAAACCCATTTTATTTAATTTATTTAATAATAAATAATTTTTATTATTTATTTTATTTATTTAAGATCTTTTATTATTTAAATTATTAGATATAAAGAATTATAATAAGTATAATTATAATAAGCTATTTTTATACTTATAAATATTAAAATGGGGGAAAATATTTATCTTTTATATAAACTCACCATTTTTATTTTTAACTAAATATTTAATAAAGAATTTTTTCTTTTTCTTCTTAAATAATTACATAATATTTTTATTAAAGATTAACTATATAAAATAAATATATAAGAATATTGCAAGAATCTTATATATATTATTAATTATTATATTATAATAATTTTAAATGATTTTATAATTGGGTTTAAGATTTAATATTTTATAATTAATATATATTATAAGGATATGGTATTTTAAATTGGTAAAAATTAAGGTTTTAAAGAAGAATATTAAATAGTTATAATTTTAAAGAAAATGTAGATTTTTTTAAATAAAGATTTTATTTTTTTAATTACTAAAGATATTATATAATTTATTATTAAAGAAATCTTTAATATTTAATACTATTACCTATTACTCTTTTAATTACAAAATAATATAGGTTTATTTTACACTATTATAGACTTTTGAAATGTAATATTATTTAATAGTTTAATAATTAACAGGTTTTTTTATATATAGAAGTATAGGAATTTCAACCTTAACCCAAAACTGTGGTATAATTTTAAGCAGTTTCTAATCATCAAAAGTTAACATAATAACATAATATTAGCTTTTTGAAATAAGGTTTATATTTCTTTCTTTTAAAATAATAAAATAATAATTTCTAAATTTAATAATATTATTTATTGATATGAATAAGTAATCTTTAATTTTAAATAATTTAAATAAAAATAGATTATTTAATTTATCCTTATTTTTACTTTTATTAAATATAATATAATTACTTATTAAAATATAGTAAATATAATATATTATTAAATATTATACTCCATTATCAATGATTAAAAATTATAATATAATATTATAATTTTCTTTTATAATATAATATAAGTGGTAAATATAAATATACTTTATAAGCTAATTATTAACTTTATAATTTTGGGTTATTAATTTATAAAGTTTTATTATAACATTTAGGAATGTAAATTTAATAAAGTAGGACAATAAATCTTTTACTAAAGGTAAAAACGTAATAATATAAAAAAGTTATAAGTTAAATATAAGACTTAAAAAGTTATTATCCAAATTATTAAAAGGTTAGTAAATATTTTCGGGTTAACCTTTTTTAAGTTAACTTTTTCTAAGTTCTAACATAGTAATTTTATTTTAATATTAAATTCTATTCTAATCATTAAAATTTAATTTAATATATATTAAGTATATATATGGGAAATAAATGTTATAAACATATAAAATAAAAAGTATAAATGCTTAATATATAAGATATTACTTCCATTAAATAATGAAATATTAACCGCAAGTATTAAACCAACTATTAATCCATAATATTTATATAAATAGATATAAAAAAGATTTGGTAAAAGAGTACATATTTTTAGAAAAGCTATAAAAATAAGGAAAATCTTTTTATCTTCTATTCTTAAATATACATTTAATAAAAATGTTAATATATTACGCACAATTAAATTTCCTAAAAATATATATATATTAAAGTTAATAATGAATAAAGCTATTATTATATATTATTATTAATTATAATAATTATATTAATTTATTTAATTAAAAACCTTTAATTTTTATTAAAAAAAAATAAAGCTTATATAATTTAAAATGATTATTATATATAAACCATATTAATCATATTATTAAGGATATCTTATACTTATTTAATATTTTTTAAAATTAATAATATTAATAATAATAAGTTAATCTTAATAAAAGAAATAGGTTAATAAAGAACGTTATAAATAAAAAATCCTGTTAATTACTTTAAGTATAATAAATTATTATCTTTTTTAATTGTAATTTTTAAGCGTTTTACTACTTAAGTTTTAACTCTTTAAGTACAATTCTTAGTTTAATTGATTATCCTTTTTAACTTCTATATTACTTTATTAAACTAGGATTTAAATTTATCTTAACCTTTTCAATTTTTTAAGAAATTTAATTATAAATAAATTACTATATTAACATATGTATTTAATTTTTATTTAAAAGATATAAGTTCCTTAATAATATATTAATTAGCTCTCTCAGGATTAGGGTTATAGGGATAATAATTATTAAAATCCAATAATTTTATTAATATATTAACCAAATTATTATTATTATTATCCAAATCTAAGATTATCCATTTTAACAATTTTCTTAATTGGGGCGTTTTAATCTCTTTTAGTAAAGGGGTATATAATTCTAATAATATCTCCATAATATCTTTTCCTATTTCTTTTAGCACTAATGTTAAAAAGGAATTTAAAGATAAAGTGTTATTTTTTTTTTCTTCTTTTTCCCTTTTCTCTTTTACCTTTTTTACCTTTTCCTTTTCCACCTCTTCCTTTTCCACCTTTTCCTCTTCCACTTTTTCCTTTTTTACCTCTTCCTTTTTTACTTCTTCTTTTTTTATCTTTTTTTTTTTCCACTTTTTCCTTTTCTACCTTTTTTTTTTTTACCTTTTCCTTTTCCACTAATATCTTTAGCTTAGTAAAAAAATCAATCTTTATTTAATTACTTAAAAGGTTTTTGTAATTATTAAAGAATAAAGGAGGATTACCTTTTCCTTTAATTATATTATATATTACCATAAGGTTTTAAGCAATTAAATGTATAAATAAACCACATTAAAAACCATATAACCATTTATTTTCTTAAATAACCAAATATAATAAAGTTATTTCCTTTGGTATTAATATACTAGTTTTAATTAAAACTTTTATAAATTATCCTTAAATATATTTCGTTTATACTTTTTCTTTAATAAAAAAAATATTAAATATAATTAACCTTTTTTATTATAATATATAAATAATTAATTGAAAATGGTAAATAATGCTATTAAGTTCCCTTTCTTATTTAAGGTTACTTAGATTAATGAAAGTAAGGAATGTCATAACCTGCAAGTATATTTTTAACACCACTTTTATATTAATATTAAATCCATTAATAACCTAATGTCCTAAAGTCTATGTTAAATTTTACTCGTAAATAATTGATTAATCAAATACTTGATATATTATTAACTATTAAAGGGTATATATTTTTTCAGTTATTAATTATTTATTTTTATAATATTTTTAAATATATAAAATAATTTTATAAAATAAGCTATATATTTATAATATTTTATTAATTTAACTTAAAGTTAGGTAACTTTAAAGTAACTAGATATTATTATTATATAATAAAATTAATATAAATGTTTTTAAATAACTTTCTTTAATTACTTTAAATGCTTTAAAATGGATAATGTTAATAAGTAAATTAACCATATTATTAACCTAAGCCTAATTAGGAATGATAAATTCTAATTAGGTAAACATTTTATATAAAATTAAATAATAATAATAATAAGTATAAGTAACTAAATGTGATAATTAAAATATTAATGATTATAATTTTATTAAAAAAAAAAAGAAGAAAAAAAAACTTTAAAAACGATATAATAGCAATTTTGAAAAATATATACTGGTTGGGATTTGTAATAAAGGGTAATGGTTTAATATATTAAGGTGCTTATAAATTAGTATTAGGTTAATACACTAATTTTTCACGAATATAGTGAATGAGCATTATAATTAAATTTTCATATATTTCTTTCCCTTTTTCCCCTTTTTTTTTTTTTTCAACCTTTTATAATTTTCCTTTCTATTATTATTTCGATTATACGTTTTATTGTTTTTAATCGTATTAACCTTATTATATTATAATATTTAAATGTATTTTATATTTAACCTTAAATATCCCTTTTTTTTTTATTCATTATTTCTCTTTTATAATTATAATATTATTGTTCATTCTTGTAAATCCTCATTTTTTCTCAATAACTTTTTAACCATCGTAACATAAATCGTTTAAAAAGTTTAGTTCTTTAGTAATATTTTTTTAAGAAAAGTTAGAAATAGCAGATTTAGTTCCTAATCTTTTTTTTAATAGTAAACCTTTTATTTATTTCAATTAGGGATTTAATTACTATTAAACCATAAAATACTAACGATTATGTTTTTTAATGAAGAAAATATTAAAAGTCATATTAATATTTATAAAATTCTCAAGTTTTTTTTTTTAATAAAAATAATAATAATATATGTTAATGATTAATAAATTTTAATTACTTAAGAAGTTAATTATTGAATTTTTTAATGGTGTTATTAAGGGTTAATATGTATGTTAATGAATTAAGGATTATTAGTTTTAAGAAAATTATTTTCTTTAAAGGTTATATTAAGGTTTTACAAGGGAATAACTTTTAAAAAATCTTTTTCTATTATATATAAATATTAAGGAAGGTAACTTTATAGGTTTAATTATTTCTTAAATAATTAATGATTATTAGTGTTTTTAGGGTTTATTAATATAGATTCATGGTTACCCTAATAAAGTCCTATATGTTTTATATAAAAGGTATTTTAGGTTTTTTGAATTTGTTACTTATGTTAATATGTGGTTGTTCTTTAAGTGTTAATTGGTTCTTGGGTTATTTGATAGAAACTATGGGAACTATTTTATTTTAGTGGAGTAATGCTCTCTTTGAAATTGGTTATATGTGCTTTTACAGGTTTAAGATAATTGTAATCTTCCTTTAATTAAAAATATTACCGAAAAGAATTTAAAAACTAAACGTTAATATTTTAAGAGATTTTTATTAGGTTATGTTCTTAATAAATGATAGGCGTATAATTTTATTTTTTAAATGTTTTATAAACATAATATTAATCAATTATATACTGTATTATATAATAAGATAAAATGATTTTAAATTAGGTTAATAAAGGAAAATTTGATTAATTCATTACAATATTAGGGTTTTAATATATTTAAAACATAATAATGTAATTTTATTTCTTTAATGTTAATATCTTTAAGATTATTATTATTGTAATAAATTAATTTATTATACCCTTCCTTTTTTCCTTCTTTCCTTAGGGTATTTTAATAATAATCAGGTTTCTAAGGGTTTTATAATTATTTTTTATTTACTTTAATATTATATTAAAAATATTTAATATTGATATTCATTAATAAATTAACTTTTTAAACATATATTAATAATGGTTAATTTCTTTTAATAATATTTTAAAGCCTTACCTTTTAATACCATAAAATAAATAACATTTCAATTATGGTGGGATAAGCTAATAATATTATAAAAATCATTAAATATATATAATTTTAAATTAAGGTTATTAAATTTTTTATTACCATTTTTCTATTTATTATTATAATATATTTTAAATAAGGTAATTAAAATTATAAAAACGGATAAATTTATTAAAATATTTATAAAATAATATATAATTAATATTATTATTTTATAAAAATTCTTATATTTTTTTATAAAGTATATGTATATTATATATTATTAGTATTTTGTTATAATAAGTAAATTATTATTTCTTTACATTATTTAAAAATAATATATTAATAAATAATATATTAGTAATCTTTCTTAAATAAAGTTCATTTAAACTTATTAATTATAAAAAGGTAATATAATGTTATAACCATTTAAATGTAATTAATGGTGTAAATATTATAACGTAAGTAAATACCTATATAAGTATTATAACCTTAATAATAACTTTATTAAATTCTCCTTTAATATTGTTTTAGAATAGTAATAATAAGGTGGGTAATAAATATTATAATAATATAAAATAATTTTTCCAATATTCACTAATTAAGTTAATTAATAGTAATATTTACTAACATTAGATTTTAGTGGTTATTATAAGGTTATGCTTATTATAAAATACTAATAAAGTTTCCATAAATAATATTATTTAATTAAGGTTATTTGAAAATAATAAAAATTTAATATATAATATTAAAATATATTTTAAAGTTAAATATGTATATTATATTAATAATAAATAATATGAATTAAATTAATATATTAGCTATTTTAAATTTAAGATTAAAAAAATATAATTACCTTTATTTAAGTAAATGAAATATAAATATATTATTAATTTCTTAATATTTAATATATTTTATAATATATTATTATTAAAAATTTAAATTATCATATATACCATTAATTTTTAAGGTGGAATGTATTTTCAATTTAAATTAAATCTAATGATTAAATGAAATAAAGGGTTAATATAATTTATTTATTTATTTTTGATTAAATGTTAGTTCATAATTTAATAAAGAATTTTATAAAGTGATAATTTAAATATTTTAAAATATTATTAAATTTATAATATAATATAATTATGGTTTGGATATAAAGTTAAGTGTTAATAGATTTTATTATAAGATTATCATAATAAATATCTTTGATTAATAATAATAAACTATTTAATAACCTATAATAATGAGATAAGTATTATCTAGTTTTAATTATAATTAAATAATATGGTAAAGGAATTTAAATATGGTTAGTAAGCTATTAAAAAAACCATATTCACTAATAACATAATATGGTTTTTCCTTAATAATATTATAATTATTATTTTATTAAATTTTAAAATTATTAAAGTTTTTTAAATTATTAATAAATTTATTTTTATTATTAAGGTATTTATTAAAAATATCCCATATGTTAATATTTATATTATAGGTTTTATTAAAATTATTAATAAGATTTTTTTTACTATAAATTTATTTATTAAAAGAATTATATATATTAATAATTATACCATTATTATCCTTTAAATTAAGGATATTTACTAATTTTTTACCATTATTAATCTTATTATCACTATAATTATTAATATTTAAAATTCTTTTATTATTTCTTTTAAAGATTTTATTTAATCTTTACTCAATTTTTACAATTATTTAAACCTTATTATAAGGTTTTAAATTAAAATATATTATATTTTAAAATACTAGGTTAATTAAGGTTTTTTTTTCAATTTATATATAGTAATTTATAAATAAAATATCCTAAATTTGTTACTTTAAAATTAAAATCTCGTTTTATTTAAAATATTAGTTTATTATTTAATTACAATATAATTAACCTTAATTTATTTAAGGATATCCTTTTTTAATGATATTAAAAAATATAATTACTCCAAGGATTATTATATTAAGGTTAAAAGGAATTAGTTAATATTATAAATAAAAGGTAAGAAAATTTATATAAATAAATAAATATAATTATTATTTATATATTAATAATATTTAATAGATTTTTTATTATAATTAAAATAATTAAGCTTTAAGATATAGTTATTGAATAAGCTTTAAAAATAATAAAAACATTTAGAAAATTTTATAATACTTAACTTTAAATTTAAATAATAATATAAGGTAAAAAATAATATTAGTACCACATTAATGGATAAAGGTGGAATTAAATCATTTAAATAAAAGATATTAATAAGGGTTAATTAATAAAATAAATAAAGATGTTAATTTATTTAATGGATTAATTATAATATAATATTTATTAATTTAAGTATTTTATAATTTAAATTTAATATAACACTTATTATAATAAAAGATAAATTTTGAAATTAATAATATATTTAAATTAAACTTATTAATTGTATTAATTATTTTGTTAATTAGTGATAAATTATTATTTTCTAAAATTAAATAAAGATATAATGTAAGTTTTAATAAGTCTTTATTAAATTATATATAATGTATAATAGTAATATTTGCTTATTTTAATTATTAGGCTTTATTAAAATAAAATATAATTAATAAATAGGATTTAAATAAAATTATATAAAATAGGTTTTAATAATTAAGATGTTAATTTTTTGAAAAATAATATTATTTTAATTAAATAAAAAAAAAGGAAAAGAAATATAAATTCCATAAAAAAGGATATTTTTATATAAACATTTATATAAGTAATAATTTAAAGCCACTATAATAATAAAAGGGATGATATTCATATAAATACATTAGATTTATTATATCACTAAGGTATTAATATAAATTTAAAAAAGGAGTTATTAAATATATAATATAATCATTATATTTATAATTATTTAAAATTATTATAAATAATTTTTATTAAATAAATTAAAATAATTTATACTTATATTTTTAAACATTATTATAATAATAAATTATCTTCACTTAAAGATATATCATATAAGGAGGTTAATAATTAATTTGATAATATAATTATTATAAAAATTACAATTATATTATATTATATAATTAACTTATTATAGGGTTTATAAAAAATGCAAATCCTTATATAATATTATTTTATTAACCTTAATATGCTAATTAAAATATTAAATAAAGTTTTAAATAATAGAAAGGATTCTATAAAACCTCATTTTTATTTGGTTAATAATGCTTTGGATTTTAATTTTATATTAAAATATTTATTGTAATTAAGGTTTTTAAAAAAGTTATTTATTATTTGGGTTTATGTTAGTGTTAATATGTGTAATGTATGTTACAATTTAATTTTATTTTATATTTATATTAATTTAAGGTATTTAGATTTATAGGTAATAATATAAATATAATAGTTATATTATCCATTTCTTATGTAATATAAATAAAGTTTTTAATGAGTTTCCCTTTTCATTTAAATATTTAAATATTATTATTTTATAATCTCTTAGTGTGGAGTAAATAGTTAAAATAACTCAGCAATTCCGTTGCCATTTTTATATATACAAGTATATGGTAAAAACGTGGCTTTATTATTTAATATAATACCACCCCAAGTATCGTGACTTTTACTTAAATAAAAACAACCTACCTTAACTATTACTTAATAACTTTATTTATAACTAATTTATTATCTAAGAATTTATGGATATTATAAATGCTAAACTTAACACTAAACCAATAGCAAAAAAACCTAATAAAAATCTTAATATAATAACTTAAATTATTATATTTAACCTTTTTATTAAAAATTTAAAATTGGTTTATTTTTAAATCTTTAATTAATATATTTCATCAAATTAATATCCTTTATAATAATGGGGATTTACCAAGAAACATTTAATAATGGGTTAATATTATATTATCCTCTTTTTTTTGCTTATTTAAACATATAATAATAATAGTAAAATTAATAATATTAATTTCATTTATCAAAATAACAAAATAACTTAATAAATAAACTATAAAATCTAACCAAACTTTATAAATTAAATTTAATTATTTATTATAAAAAGGAATTATAATTATATAAATAAATATAATTAATTAATTTTACTTTATAGATTTATTAATATAAATAAGATCTTTTTATTTATATATTAAAAAAGTTATTAATTATATTTAATAATATTATTTAAAGGATAAGATATTAATAATAATATATATAGAAATTATAAAAAGGATTTTACCTTATTTTATTAAGTTAAACCTTTTATTATTATCCATCTTAAAAATAATAAATAAGTTAATTAGGGTAAAGGATTATTTTATTTAAGAGATTTATAATATTTTATTTGGATTTTAAATATAATTATTATTAATTATTACCTTAAAATAAATAATGGAGGGAAATGGAAAATAGAAATAATAATAAATTATAAGAAATTAAAAATTCCTATGAAAAATATTTAATATAATTTATTTAAATAAAAGATATGAGTTATTTTAAGTTTTTAAAAATGTAAAATTTTAATGTTTATAATTTAAAGATTTTTATTACATTAATTTATATTTATTTATAAAATATTTATATAGGGATTTTTAAGAGTTATTAAATATAAATAACCATAGGTTCATTAATTATGAATAAGCTTATATTTATTATAAAAGAATTTATAATTATAAAGATAATAATTATAGTAAAATAGGTGAGGATATTTTGGAGTTAAACGAGGAAAAGCATAAGCTTTAATGCGAAAATGAGGATATTATATTAAAAAATTAGTAAAAGATAATATAGTAAATTCTTAAATTTCGTTTAGGAAATGAACTTATAGATTTTTTTAATTATTATAATATTGATTTTAATTGATTAAATTATTTTTATTAAATAATATATCCATTTGTTATTTATATCGGTTAGTTATTAAAAAGTATTAAAAAAGTAAATAATATTAAATAATAATATTGAAAATATGTTTTAGGAATGTTATAATTTATTAAGTAAGTAATAATATTTAATTTATAATATTATGGTTAGTTATTATTAAAAAGAATTAAAGGATGGATATATGTTATTATTTTTTTATTTATAAATAAATGGTGGAAATGGAATGAGAAGTTTCATATAATTAAAATGGTTTTTTTTTATTTGTAAAAAATTATTTACAATTAAAAGTTTCTAATTGTATAATGTGTTTTTATAAGTGTTATAAGTAAATAGATTGGTAAATAAATGTTATATACCTTCTTTTATCTATTTATGAATATGGTTTATAAATTGTTATTTAAAAACATTATAATATTTAACCCATTATAATAAAAACTTAATTATATTTATTATTTAATGGTTAATAAGAAAGGTAAATTAGGCTTATACATATTAAGCTAAGTGAATAGGTGATTATATAAAGTTTTTTTTAAACATTAAAATAAATATTTTAATAATTTAAATGTTATATTAATAAGAGATTTTTTTTAACTTTTTCTTATATTACACTTTAATTGATTTTTAAGAATTACTTAAATTTAAATGTATTTTTAAATTAATGTTAATAAATGAAAAAGTGATTTATTATTTACATTATAAATAAATTCGGTTCGATATTATATTTATTATGGATAACATTTATAATAAATATTATGTTAAAAACAATTAAAAATAACCTAATAAACTATTATATATGTTTAATTTATGATATTATGTAAATACTTAAGTATTAAATAAATTTATTATTTATATCTATTATTAAATTAAATAATTTTTTTAAATATTTAAATATCTACTTATACTATAATTAAAATTAATTATATTTTATTAAAGAATTATATTTATTAAATTATCTTTAAAAACCTGGTGTTTATAATAAGGTGCTTTTATTGGAACACCATAATAACTTAAATTTATTATTAATTATAATATTGATTACATAATTTATTTCCTTAAAGTACTCACTGTTAAAATTACATGTACATGGTTGTAAAGTGTATGCAATTTTAGTAAAATTATAAATTTATAAGGGATATCTTTTTTTAAAAAAAAAAAAGGATATATAGGATTTGAATAATAATCTTAAAAATAATCTTATCTTAAAAAATATATATTTTAAGAAAAGGATAAAATGGAGATTTTTTAAGATTTATTAATATTAATAATAAAAATTCATAAATCTAACATAAGTTACTTTTTTTCTTAAATATCTATTATATAATTAATAAATATTATTAAGTTTTAATGGTAATAAACCATTTATTAAAAACTTTTTATAATATAATATTAAATTTAGGCATTTAAATATTACCCATTTTCTCCATTTTTATCCTTTTTAAAATTATTTTTTAAAATATCTTAAATTAAGTTATTATTACCTTTCCTCCTATATTTACTTATTATAAATTAGATATTAGATGAAGTTAATATTTCCATCTAATACCTTAAATATAATATTCCTATTTCATTTTTAATTAAAATAATAAATCCTAATTTACCATATATTATTTATTTTAATAAAATCTTATTATTAGTTTTGTTTTAATTAAAGTTTTTTAATAATATAATTATTAATTTTATGTATGTTTTATTTGAAATTATCTAAAGATATATTTAAGTATTTAATTATTATTACTTATATTTAAATAACTTTATAATAAAAACTTATATTTAATTTATATTTACATTATTAAAAAATTCCATATAAAGCAAAAATAACAATATAATGTTCATATATTACATCATTAAATTCAATCAAATATAAGGGTTAATATATTAATAAATGTAATGTATAATTGAATAAGGTTTTATTAAAGGCTTTTACAGTTATATACCATATTAAATTAATAGTATTATTGGATATTAGTGAATAGTTTTTAATGTATAACATTAACTAATTTAAAACTTATATAATTATTTAATAGTTTTAATTAAAATAAAACCAATAATATAACCTTTATATATTATAATAAATTAAATATTATATTATATTATAATTTATATTAAAAGAATTAAAAATGGATAGGATGTGATCTTAAAAACTTTTATCATTATTACGTGTATATTGGAATAATTTGGTTTTAAAAACTTGTATTAAATTAAAAAGCTTATTGTTTTAAAACTTTAAGCGATGCAAATTTTTAAAATATGTTAACCTTATGATTAAATAGCTTAAATAATTTATTTGCAAATATCAAGTGAAAAACTTAATAATAACTTAATAAAGATGGGAATAACATTAGTTTAAATGATAATATGGGTTTAAATAGTGTTTTTTAATGCGATATTAGTTAAAATTTAATTGGTTTTAAAATGAATTGGAGTATAATAAATTAAATGGTGATATTATCCCTTTAACCAATAGTTCTAATATATTGAATAATTACTTGATTTACTATTTATTTATCCATAATATATATATAAAATAGTTATTAAATTATGGTTCTTTAGATTTTTTATAATTAATAAAACATAATTATTTATTTAAGTAGTTATTATATAAAGTTAAGGAAAGATTTAAAAAGAATATAAAAAATTATATTCTTTTAAAATAAAATGGAAGATATTAAGATATTTAATAAAGTTAAATATTAGTGACTCTTTATTATGATATTTATATATATAGGTTTATATTAAAAGGTTTATTAAATTGTACTATAATAATACCCCTTTTTTAAATAAATAGTTTAAAAGAACTATTTTTGTAAATAAGTGGTAATTATAAATATTTTCAAATAGTTAGTTTATTCTTAAAATATTCTTTTATCTTAAAATAAACGTTAATAAAATTAAAAATCTTTATAATGTTTAAATAATGCCATTTTTATAATCTCTTTTTATTAAATATTAATAATATAATATATTTTTAAAAGTATAATTTTATAAATAATTATATATTTATATATATTTATAATATAAAACCTTTTTTATAAATTTATGTGAATTTATTTTTTTCTTTTATCCATAACTTTAATTTCCTCCTTTTTTTTTTTAATTTATTTTATTATTATGTTTCTTTACTATTATCCCAAAGTTATTTCCACCATATATAATTGTTAGTTTAATTCTTTAAATTATATTCCTCCATATATCACATACTTTTAATATATAATTAATAATTATAATATTATATCGTACTAAAAAATTAATCTTATAATTTATTATTATAAGGTTACCACTTATTTTACATATATTATTTGTACTATTTATAAATTAAAATATAATCCCGTACATTACTATTATTTATATCTTTTCTTTAATTATTAATAATTTTATAACCTTTTATTACCTTATTTAAGGATTATATTAATTTAATATGCTTTTTTAACTTTATGTTATAATATTTTTATCCTAATTTATATAATAAATATAATTTTAATATTAAAAGTATTAAGTTTAAGTTTGAAAAAGAAAATGATTTATGCCACATTATCGTAATTACTATAATCCACCTTTACCATGCCTTTAAGTATATTAATACCTAGTTACGCACGTACTTTAACTTAATTGGGTTAAAAAAAAATTATATATATTCCCCCATTATCTTATAATTTAGTTGTTTTTTATTAATCCCTTTATTTTTTTAATATATTACTAAGTACCTAACATAAATCCAATGTTAATGTAATTATTTTTTAATGTTTTATTTTTAACCCATATATATTATAAATTATCCCTTTCTTCATTTTATTAATAATACCATATTAATTTTATTTTTTAACAATTAATATTTATTACCAAATAATAGATTATTAAAACCAATTAATTATATAATATCTTATATTATTTATTCCTTAATAACCCCCATTATAATTATTAATTATATATTAAAGAAATATTTATATTTAATATTTATTAGATTATAAAAAGGTTTAAAATTATTAAAGATATTATACATAAACTTTTTAATAATATATAACCTTATATCCTTAGTAATATTTAATGGTAATTATAATATTTTATTTATTAATTATATATAAATATATAAATACACGCTTTTAATTCTTAATTCTTATAGATTTATAATATAATAATTTTAATTTTACTTTAATATTAAATAACCCTTTAATATTAGGTATTCTTTTAATATATATTAATTTAAATATATTTATATTAATAATTTTGATTTTTTAAAATACCTATTATAAAACACAACAATATTATCATTATATCCCTTTATATTCTTTACTAATCCTTACAATAGTTTATATAACATTTACTATTTAATTTTATATTCTAATCCATTCCTTATGCATTTTAGATTTATCATTTTTTCAAAATATTACCATTTTTTATTATTTTTATTTTCTGCTATTAAAATACCCACCCCCCACTTATTATATTTTTTATTTGCTATTTTTTACCTTAAGAATCCCTTTTATTCTCATAGTATAAGATTATAATAAAAAATTAAAAAAAATTAGATTTCTAATAATAATTTAATAATAATTATATGTTAATATATTTTTATAACTTTATAAAAACTTATTTATTTATTATTAAATTTTTTTATTAATTAATTTATTTTAATATATTTAATATTAATTTGGATTTAATTTTCCATCTTATAATTATCGGCTTTTTTCTGGTAAACATTTATAAAATATATTTATTTTTTTTATATTTCTTTTATAAATATTCGGATTTATTTTACAATATCTTATAATCTTTTTATTATATTCTTTTTAAGGTTATATTCTTTTTATTATAATTAAATTCAAGATATTTCTTATATCTTAACTTTATCCCTATAATAAAATAATATTTATAATCCATAAAAAAGGGGTAATTTTAATTATTTTAAAAATAAAGTTATTTAAGGTAAACTTTATTAGTAATAATTAATTAATTTAATTGTTTTGGAAAAATAAATAATAAGCCCTTAAATATTGTTCTAGTGTTACATTAACAATTTTAATTTATTAATCCATTTTAAGGTAATAAGTTATAAACACTTTTAAAGTAATTCTTAGGTAATGGTTGAGTTTTTTTTAAAAAAATAAATATGAATTATATTTCCCTTTTTAATATAATTATTTTTGGGGTATTATAAAAGTGAAAAACGTTGTTAATAAAAATATAAATAAGTTTTATTATGTTTATATATAGTATTAGTGTAAAATATTGTATTTTAATTAGGTAATTAATTATAATTAAAATATATTTATATATTATACCCTATTATTGGTTTTTTAGTAATAGGTTAATATAATTTATTTTTATATTTACCCATAGGTAAGATGGTAATAATAATGATTATAAAAGCTTTTATATATAATATATAATTAAAAATTCCCTTTAAAGCTTTTTTAGGGGTATTTCTTATTATAGTACAATTATTAAATATTAACCTTATTTACTTTTTTATATTTTTTAAGAAATGTTTGGTTTTTAGGTTTTTAATTATAGTAATTATTTATTATGGAAGTTATGAATTTATATTATATTTATCTATTAAATTATTAATAGGTTATGAGATATTCATGGTTTAAAATGTTACCAATATTATTAATAATCTTTTTTTTTAAAATATACATAATAATAAGGTTTTATACTTATTTACAATTTTTTTATTATTAAGGTTTTTAATATTATTAGGTTTATTATTAGGTTTATTAAATAATGTATCTGGTATTATAATTTTATTACCCCATTAATATATAATTTAAAATTTAAAATCACTTAAAACCTTTAACCACCTAACTTACTATTAGTTTAATAACTTTATAATTGTAAAGTACTAAAGGTTTTTATAGTTAGTTATTATATCTATTATATCCTTATATCTTTAAAACTCCAAGCGCTATTCCTTAAATACTTACATGATTATAAGGAACTCTTTATCTTAAATTTTATTATTACATTCCACTAGGCTGTGTTTAATCAAAAAGAAAGGGGTAAGGGGTTATAATCCTTTTTCATTATTTTAGTATAAAATATCTCTTATAACCTAATTTAATATATTTACTTTTATTTTTATTTCCTTTTTTAGGTTATAATATAATAATATTAAAGTTATAATAAAGATTTTATTTAAAGCCTAGAATATTACTTATTTAAATTTAATTAAATTTCCCATTTAACCATCTTTCCTTATAAATTTTATTAAAAGCTGGGCAATTAATAAAAACCCTTATGTAAAGTGTTAATAATAATTTATAAATCTTAAAAACCATTAAAAATCCTTTAACATTTTAAATATTATTTAATCCAATATTACTTTAACCTTATTAAAGTTTATAATAATATTATTAATAAATATTAATTAAATCTTGATATTTTATTTTTATTATATTAAATTTATATTTCTATATAATTAATATTAATCCTATTTATAATAATTATTTAAATACTTCCTATGTATACTTTATTATACTATACTTTATTATTATTAAAGATTAGGATATTACCTAAGTATACTATTAAACATTTATTAAATATATTAAATTATATATTATTTATATAAAACTAAAATAAATTTAATATTTTTATTATATTAAAATTTATTATTAAGTATTTAAATAAACTAAATTTAATGATAAATGTTACTTTCCATTTATTTCCTAGGGTAATACGTAAACAATTAAATATTACCATAATATCCAATTAAGTGTATATTTTAGTTTTATGTAAAGTATTTAGTATTTTTTTAATAAAGGGGATTGGGTATTAATTTTTTATTATTATATTATTAAGGCCTTTATAATATATAAGTATTTTAAAGTCCTTTCTTAGTTTTCTTATTAGTAAAACCAGTGCGGTAAAAAAGGAGCTAATATGAATAAACTTTTTTATTTAATGGTTATTAAAGTAGTTACTAATTATTAATAGCTTATTTAAACTTATAGATTTAGGTTTATAATATAGGGGTGTTTTTTTTTTTATTAGTATAATTTTATTGTTATAAAGTTAATGTAGAAAAAGTATATTAGCTTTTTTAAGGATAAAGATTAGTAATAAGTTGTAATATTCCTTAAGGGGTTTTATTAGGATATTTTTTTTTATGGGGGGTTTTTTTTGGTTTAAGTATTTTTATATATTTTTATCTAAGATTTGAAGTAATTATTGTGTTTTAGTAATTTATTTTAAAAACACTTATAATCGTAAATACATTATTATTTATTCCACATCTTTTTTTAAGGTTAAGATTTTTTTAAAAATTTTATTAAATATCTTTAATGTTATAATATTAAAAGAAAGTTAGGCTATTATTTTATTTTAATTTAGTGTTTTATTATTAATCTATGTGTTATTGTTATAAACCTTACTAATAACATTATTTCCGTAATGGTATTTTTTATTTTACATATTACTAAAAAAAGTACTATATTTAGGATTTTAATATGTTTTAATTATATTACTTTTATTTTTCATAATATCGTTTCGTACATTAATATCGTTTAAATTCCATACTTTATGGTTATTTCCTTTAAATTTCTTGGTTTTATTATTTAATATATACTTCTTATTATTCTCTTATATTATTACTTTTATTACTCCTTTATAGTTTTTAATGCCCGTTAATTTCAATTCTAATAGGGTTTTTATTTTTAGGTTTTTATATATTTTATTTGTCCCCCCTTTTTTGGTAAAGATAGTTAAAAATAACTTTTATCATATATTTTTTTTTATAACAATCTATCCATTAATTATAAAAGTTATATTAACCTAATTTATTTTAAAATTATTTTCTTAAATAAGGTAAGTTTAATATAATGTGTAATCTATTTAACAATTATAAAAAAAAACTAAGATAATTACATTACTTTATAAATTTAAAATTAGTTTAATAATATTTTATGAATTATCTTATAACCGTATCATTAATTAATTTTAATACTTTTGGAATATTAAATTTTCCAATTTTAAATAATATTTTTTTATAAAATTATTAATAAACCCTTATATTAATATAAAAATATTTTTATTTAAAATTATTATAAAGAATATAAAAATAAGGTTTTACCCTAATAAAAATTAAATATATATTTTAATTAATCATTAATTTATAACCATTAAATTACCTTTTACATTAATTTCCATTTAGGGTTATATTTTTCCTTATTAAAATTTTACTTATTTTACGGTTATTAAGTATATAATTTCCTTTACATTTAGTTATAGTACAGATATATTTATCTTACTAACCTATATTTTTTATGGGGATAAGTAATATTAATAACCCACTTTTTTATAATAAAAACATAGGTTCTTAATTTTTTAACATTATCATTACTCTTTTATCTCAATATTTATCTTACCTTATCCAGCTATATTAATTCTCTTATAATTTATAAAAGGTGGTAAAATTATTATATTATATATAAAAGAGTTAACTACCTTTTATAGATAATACAACTTAACTTTACCTAATTTATCCTTATACCTTTATATTATCCTTAATCTTAAATTTAAAAAAGGAAATTTCTTTATTATTACAATTTTTCATCTTTTTTCCCACATTTATATATTTAATAATAAATATAAAAAATTTATTCTTACTAACATTATTAAAAAATAACTTAATAACTTTTTTACTAAAAAAAACCTAAATAAATTAAATAAATACCAATTTAATAAAAATGTGGAAAATCAAATAAAAAAAGTAATTATAAAATAAAATATAAATTTTTATATTTATATTTTTAATTATTTTAAAGAAAAATAAGGAAATATAATATTAATTTATATTCACTTATTTACAAAACATCTAATTTTAATATAAAAACAAGAAAGTTTTTTCTTAAATAATAAATAAAAATCTTTATAAAATAAGATTTTTATTATTTAGGATTTTATAAATAAATAATATTTAGTATTTTTACAATAATTAAATGATATATTTAATTAGATTTTAATTACACTTAAATAATACCAAATATAATGTGGGTTAATATAAATTTGTTTAATAGTGTTATAATTGTATAATAGGTTAAATATGGGTTATAAATAAAAATTAATATAACGGTTAATAATTATTATATTTTATTAAAGTTTAGGTATAAATATAAAGAAAATCTAATTATTAATAATTTAAATAATAGGATATAAGTAGGAATTTATAATAAATATTAATGTTAAAAAGAAATGGTATAATAATAGTGAAAATTTATGGTTAAAATTAATATGGTTAAACTTAAGGATGTAGAAATAAGAAATTCCAATAAGTGTAATATAATTTTTAGGTATATATTATTGGGTAATAAATGGATTTAAAAGGGTGGAAAGGTATGGTTTAGTAATATTAATATATTTTTTTATTTTAACTAAAATATTTCTTATATAAATAATTATAATTATTAGGTTAATTAATCTAATATAATATCTTTTTTAATATTAGGTATAATAGAAAAAACCATTATTAGTTGTATGAAAGTTAATTAATGGAGATATTTAAACCTAACATTAATAAAAAGTTTTAAAGGTTAATATTTAAATTATAAATTTATTATAATATATAAATATAAGATAAAATGGTTTAAGGTAATATTTTAAAAAAGTTAGTTATAGGAAATTAACATTATAATAAAAGGTTTTAATTATTAATAAGGGATAAATTATAATATAAAGTTACTTTTTAGGTAATATAAAATTGTAAACTTTTCCAACTCCTTAAATTATAATATGCAAGTATATATTAAACAATTATTTAAATAGTTTATAGTCCTTATATTTATAATATTAAATAGCTGTTAATTGTAAAATAATATTATTATTGGTGATAATGTTTATGTATAATTTATTATTAATTATAATATTTTATCCTATTATTATTACTCTTTAATTTTAATAAAAATGGAATTTATAAGGAAAAGGAATAATAGATAAATAAAAGTAGAATTTACTATTATTTACTTAATATAGAAATATAAAAAAGGGTGAAAAAAAGATAAAAGAAAAAGGATAAATAGTGTAACTTTTTTTTATTTTATATGATTAAATCTAGGTTAATATTTTGGACATTATTATATTTATTAGTAATTATTCTTTTATTTTTTAAGTTAAATATAAAAATATATATTAAATAAGAAAGGATATTAATAATGACCTTATAATAATAATGTTTTAATTATATTTATTATATTAATAATTGTAATATAAAATTCCTTTTAAAATTATTTTTTTATTTTAAACCATAAAAGCTCTTTTCTAAACAATAATTTCAATAATATTATATTCAAAGATTTAAAGGTTTACCTCACTCATAATTAGAGAATTAATAGATATAATATATTCGAATTAATTTAGAAATAGGAAAATGTGGTTTAAATAAAAGGGTTGGTTATTTAATAAAAGATTTTAAATATATTTTTATTCTATTAAAAAGATAATTTATAAAATGATATATTAAGGATATATATAATTACTTAAATTTATAATAGTACCCTAAATAATTAATAATAAATAGGTTATTATATTAATATTATAATTAAGTAAGTAAAAAGTTTTAAGATATTATTTAAATGTATGTGGTTATATACATTTCTTAACTTTTTCATATTTACATCACTTTTTAACAAATAACACACATCATTTAATAATATTATTATCCATTATAATAATAATATTATAAATAAAAGGGCATATAATTTTTGAGATAAATGGAAGGAAAAAATGATATTTATAATTAGTTTTTATATATATTAAATAAATTAAAAAAAATGGAAATAAGAAAAATAAAATAATGTTTTAATATAATATAAAAAATAATATTAGTAGTTTAAATTTATATCTAATTTTTATAATATAAATTTAAATGTTATAATGTTTGAATTTGGTAGGGATATTATATATAACCTAATTTAATTAAATTAGGAAGGTTAATTATTATGTAATTTTTTAAATATTTTTATTAGGTATATTATATATTTCATTAATTATATTTATAAAGAAGAGATTTTCTTTATTTTTATAGTTTTTTTTATTAAAAATATATATTTACTGTATATTTTATTTTTAAAGTTATTTTTAATTATAATAATTTTTATGAAAAATTAAATTTTTATTTATTATTATGATAATTATGAGATGGATATAATTTTTAAAGTAAAGAGTAATGGGGTATAAGATCATTTAATAATAAAATTAGAAGTTATAAATTTAATAATTATTTAGTAATATGGTTAAAAGTTATAAATTTGGTTTAAGTTTAGGTTTTTATATTACTTTAAGGGTGGTTTCTTATATGGTGTATTTTTTATTTTATGTTTTATAATATTTTTTAGTTAAATTTAATTAAGTTTAATTATTATATTTTTTAAGAAAAATAGTTAATATTAAGGTATAAATTATAATTTATATATTTATTATATTATAATATGGGTTGATTAATTGGTATATGTTTAATAGATTAATGGGAGTAATATAAGAATAACATTTTTAAGCCTTTCCTTATATTAATCTTAAAGTTATATAAATTAAATAAATTATATAAGCGTTTTTAATTATAATTATTTTATTAATAATTATTAATTAAGTTATTCTTTTTAATATAAATTATATTACATGGTAAATTTTGATTAACAGGATTTATAGGTAAAAATCATTATAATATTAGTAATATTAATTACTTATTTAATAATTTATTAAATAATTTATACTATTTATTATAATTAAAAACCTAGAATTAATATGTGCAAATAAAGAAACTATATTTAAATACCCCTATTATGTTAAAGTTATTAATCTAAAATAAATTATTATTAAATGTTAAAAAGTGGCTTAAAATAATATTTCTTTTTTTAATAATAATAGGTGTTTTAAAGGTTTAATATAGGTAATTAGGTAATAATACTTGATTAATTAATATTAAGGGAATTATAAAATAAAATAGAATAGGATTTTATACTTTATAAATTGGATATTTACTTATAAATTATTTTATAAAGTAATATATGTGAAAAAGGTTAATAAAATAATTTATAAATGACATTACTTAGAATTATAATATATAGCTTTAATATAAGATGGTTGAAAAAGGGTTTAATATTTAATTAATCAGGCTTTTTATCTTAATTATTGGTTTAGTTATTAATCCTTTTAAGGTAACTTTAAAAACATATATAGTAGGGTTAATTAACCTAATAAATTAAGCTAAAACAGCCTTTATAACTATATTTATTATTATTACCTTAATTAAAATAATTAAATTAATAAATTCAAAAGGACCATAATGGTAATAATGATAATAGTAGTTAACCTTATAAATTAGGTAAATCCCTTTATTTATAAGTTATTAATAAGGGATTATTGGATAAAGTTATAGTGGTTATTTAAGAAAGTAAATAATAATAACTAATTTAAGTAAATATTTTTTTTATTTTTTATTACTTTTTTATTATTTTTATTATAAATATATGTATAATATATTCTTTTAATATAAATTATTCTTTATTATTGTTAAAAAATAGTTATGGTATAATAGTTTATTTGCCTATAATTATATAATTCAAATATTTATATTTTTAATATAAATATATTTAAGTTTTTTTTATATCTTTTTTATTATTTTTTTTTTTACTATATCTTAAGTTATTAAATTTTATTTAACCTTAATTATTGGAACTTTTTTATTGTTAATTAATATATTTTATTAATGGAATAATAATAAATAACTTTAAGTTATATTTGATAATTTAAAAATTATATTTAGTAATTTAAAAACCTTTAAATAATTTTAAAATTTATTTAATAATTTAAGAGTTGTTGAAATATAATGTTTAATTTTAAATATATATTATTTTACTTAGTTATATAATCCTTTCATATTGATTTTTAATAGGAATAACTTAAATGTATAATTAGAAAATAGTTTTAATATTTATATTAATAGATTATATATATTATTTATCCCTATTATTAAAAAGGTTTTTTAGATTTGGAATAAAATTTGTTAACTTAATTTTCGTAACTTTTAGAGGGATTTTATAAATGGTTGTTATTTTGGTAAAAATGCGATTAATATTAAATATATTTGTATGAGAAAATTATAAAGATTTTATTTAATCCCTTATTATTAATATTTTATATTTATGGTATTAGGGTTTATTAATATAAAATGTGAATTTTTACTTATAAACATAAATAATCCAAGTTAATAATGTTTTTATAGATATAAAAATAATATTAAAAATATTAGGATTTTTAATATTAATTTAATTTATAAGATATTGATTAAGAAGGATAAGGAATGGGAAATTCATAGGATTAAGGCTGTAATATTATAAGAGGTTTAAGAATTTAAAATGAATTTTAAAAATAAAATCCATACTTTTAAAATTGTAATAAATAAGTTTAGAAAGGATTTTAGTGTAAAGTATGGAATTAAGTATTAATAAGTTAATAAAAAGGTATAAGTTTGTTTTAGGAAAATTATAAGTATTATTAAAATTAAAAAATTAAGGATATTTATTTTGTTAAAATTATTTTTTATATAGGTTAATTTATAAAATATAATCCATAAGTTAATTCCTGTGAAAAAAGTTAATCCTAAGGTTTTAAAAGAGGAATGGGATTTAAAAATAGAGGAAATTAAAGAAATGGATTATAATAAGGAGTAAAGTGGCAATTGTAATAATAATAGGTAATTCCTAAAAATAAATTTTAATTGTTTTTTATTAAAAAAATTTTCATAAGAATTACCACAGGAATTATTATGGGAATTATTATAGAAATTTTTAAGTTCATTTTTATACCAATTTTTATCTTTAATTAAATAAAATTTTATTGGTGTTTAAAAATATATATAAAATATATTTAATAATATATATAAAGTATTATGGAATTAAATATAAGAAATGGGGAATAAGGTTAATATAATTTATAAATCTTAATTAATAAATATAAATGTAATTATTTATATTAAAAGTAATATTAAAGATATAAAAAAAGTTTTTTAATAAATAATAAAAAGAGAATATTGGAATTCCTAAAAGGAAAATTTAGTTTTGGAAAATAAAAAGAAAGTTTTATAAAATAATGGCTTATTAACCAAAGTAATTAGATTAGAAGTAAAATTAAAAGCATAACTAGAAATAAAATTAAAAAAATGAAACCAATTAAACCCTTAAAATACCTTATATAAATATGTATATATATTAATTTTAAAGGTGTTAAAGGATGTGAAAATTATCTCTTAATTTTATAGAAATTTATAAAATTAATTAATTAGTTAAATTAAATTAATTAATTAAAATTTATATAAGTTAACCAAATCCTTAAAATTTAATTTACCTTTATTAATTAATTAATATTATTTATGGAAGTAATGTATATATAAAGTTTTATTTATTATTAAAATATTAAAAAGATTTTATAATATATTATATTTAATATAAAAATTAAAGGGAATAACAAATATTATTACGTAATTAATTAATATTAAATTTTAATAAAAAAAGTTATAAATGGTAATACCACTTATAAATCAAATAAATAATTATATTATTAAGAAATACATTTTTAGTTTAATAATATATTTTTTTAAAAGTCCATTTATTAGAAAAGTTTTTGGATATAATATTAAGTTACTTACAGTATAATTAGTGAGAGTTATATAATTTAAAACCCTTATTAATTAGCTTTAACCCATTATAATAAATACAAGTAAATATAATTTATTATAATTGATTTTAATTATTTTTATAATGAAATTTAATGGTTTTAAGATTACACTTAAGCCCCCTTTATAAATGTACTATTATAATTTATTTAAATCTATTAAATAATTTATTTATATATTATTTCTTATTTATTTTTAACTATTTTCAACTATTTTCAACTATTTTTAATTAAATAAAAGAATTTTCAACTTCATTATCTTAAATCATAAATAAGTTTATTAAATACTGTGGTTAATTATTATATTTGATTAATAATTAATAATAAGTGCGTATTATAATACCAGGTTTTAATGGAATATTGGATGAGTATTAAATAAATTAAAAAGGGTTTAAACTGTGGCTATTACCTTTAGGAAATATTATTTATAGTATTATAAGAAAAAAAATTATCAAGAGTTTATAAATGTTTTTAAAAGAGATTTAATTATTTCTAAGGATAATAAATAAGGAGGTTATAAGATATAATAAGGAAAATCATTATAACCTTATTAAATTAAATTTTATTAGGTTTGGAATTATCTTTAGTAAAGGAGTTTAATTATGGTAAGGTTATATAATTAATAAGTATTATTAAATTTTAATAAAAACCTACTTATTATATAAAAAAATTTTCTAATATAATATTAAATTAATTACCTATAATATAATTTACTAATATTTATCCTTTATATATATTTATTCTAATAGGTTTATATCCTAATTCGCACTAATACTTAATACCTTTAATATTAAAATAATAAAAAAGGTTAATTAATTTAAAGAATTTAATTATATAAATTATTAAATTATAATAATACATTTCTATTACTAAATTGAAAAAATGAGTGTTAATATATAAGAAAAATAATAATTTTAAATTATTTATATTAATAATAAGGAATAATTAACTTACCTTATATATTTTTATAAATAATGAATTTTTAATATTAAAATCTTATTTTTAATAATATTTTATCTTTAATTTATATCTTCTTTATAAATTAGGTTAAAATCTTTATTTAAACCATTAATTAAGTTTTAATTTTATTATATTTATTAAGGGTGGTGGTAAAGTGTGCAATTAAATATTATTTTGGATAAATAAATTTAAGCTTAAATTTTTTTAATGTTTTTGAGTTATACAGTGCGTAGTGTATAACGAAATGTATAGGTTTTATATTATTTTTATTAGTAAGATTAAAGATTTACCAAATCTAAGTTATATGAATAAATTTATTAAATAGTATTTAATTTTTCTTATTCCATATATATAAATTAAACCATTCACAATAACAGTTCTATAAATTAAATATGGTGGTTTATTTTTTAGGGGTATTAATTTAAAGTTAAAGTAAATAATTAATAATGAAGTGAATAATGAATAATGAAAAATGGTATTATAAGTAAAAAATGTTAAGAAAATAATAAAAGATGTTTTTAAATTAAAAAGATTTACAATTATTAAATTTAATAAATATAAATTAAAATAATTTATAAATAAAATATAGTTTAATATAGAATTTAATTTATATTAACTTAACTATTTCTTAATAATTCTTTTTTTTAAAAACCTTATTTAAGGAATTATTTAAATATTAAGTTTAATAATTATTTAAGAAAAGATTTTAATAAGTAATTTAATGAAAAAGGAAATAAGAGATAATAAGAAAAAAAGAAATAATAAAAATGGGGGAGATGATAAGAAAAAAAAAAATAAAAGGGAAATAAAAGATAAAAGAGAAATATGTAATATTTATAAAATCATAAAATATACTTATATTTTAATATTTAAAGTATTAAATATTTTTAATAAAGGTTAATAAACTAAATTAACATTTAATAATTAAGGATATATAAAATTAAATAAATATTATATATAATAATTAAAATAATAATAAACTTTAAATTCTTTTAATTAAGCTTTATTTTCATTATTAACAAGGTTAAAGGAAGTAACCATATAATTAATATAATAATAATAAGGTATTTTATGTTAGTAAAATGTTATTTATATTTTATTGTATTTAGCTTTAATATAATTTTATAAAAGTATAATAAAAATAAATTATATAATAAATAATTAAAGTTTAAAATAAATAAAAATTAAAGAATATTTTAAAAATTTAGAAAGTTGAAAAAAGAAAAAAGGAAAAAAAAATATTTTTAATTTAAAAGGGGGGGGGAGTAGTAAAAAAGTAATAAGTAGTTAGTAAATATAAAAAGATAAATATTATATAAAGGTAAATGTAGAAAATGATATAATATAATATAAATGGTAAGTGATATTTAAAAATATAAATATTTATTAAAGGTTAAAAATAATAGTTAAGTTATGATAAAAGTATATAATTTTATATAAGGAAAATTAAAAAAAATATAATACCTATTAAGTAAGGAAACTTAAAATAGTAATTAATTAATAATATATACCTTGTATTTTAAGTTTTTTTTTCATTTTCACTTAAATTATTATTTATTTATATTATTTATAATTTTATTATAAGTAATAATGTTAATTAATATTTGATAAAATGTATTATAAAAACAAATCACATTTATAAATAGGTAGTTTTTCAACTTCCTTATTATAATATAATAAAATATATATTTTAGAATAATGTAAAATAATAAAGAGTATATTAATATGATTTATAAATAATATTACCATTTATAATAACCATCAAATAAACATTCACAGGTAATTTCTCATAAGTTTAATATTTAATGCAATTTACAATATTTATAAACATTATTTTAATGAAAATAACTTTAACCAAAAAAAGGATTTTGCTTTTATTATAATTTTTAATTATCTTAATATTTGGATTAGTAAACTTAATTATCTTTACCTAGTTTTATTAAGTTTTATATGAAATTTATTTTTAAATTACCCCACTAATATTTTACCCCTTTAATTCTTCCATGTGGATTATTTTACATATATAATTGTATGAAAATTTTAACATTTATAATCTTTATAATTATTTCTTAGTTAAATATGGAAATAACTTTATAATGTTAATGTATTAATTAATACTCTATTATTTCAATTTATTCTTCTAATTATAATTTAAATATTATTACCCTATATTTTTAAAATAGTTTATTTTAGGTTTAATATTTATATTATATCTTTATTTTTTTAACTTATTATTAATTTCTTATTTATTAGGTAAAGTTTTAAATATTAAAATTGGTTAATTTATATTTATTATAATTTAATTTTAAAATTAAATTATCTTTTTATCCTTATAATTAAGGCATAATAAAAGTCTTTTATAAATATGTTTCTAAATATTAAAAAGGTAATTAAAAATAATCTTAAGATAAGGAATATAAATATAAGATTATATAAAAATATTAATAAAATAATTTAAAAACTTAACCTTTAAATACCACGGTGATAATATAGAAAAAATTATTATATGTATTTAACTAAATAACTAATAATAATTTACCTTTATAATATAATCATTAAATAAAATAATACTTTTTCTATTATAAGGTAAAACTTCCTAAATTCATTTTATAATTTTCCAAAGGTTTTAAGGAAATTTTACATAATTATTAATTAAAGGAATAATACCATTAAAAAAAAACTTAAATTTATTAAAAAAATTATAAAAAAAGGTTAGTTTATCTAACTTCACATTATCCCGCAACTTTAAATTCACCATATTATAATCACTTTAAGAAAAAAAGAAAATTTTCCATATAATTTCTTTCCTTTACTCACTATAAAAAAATATATAAATAAAATATTTAATATGTATAAAACAATAAAAATATTTATTTTAATTATTTATTAAACCCAAACATTTTAAAAAGTTTACTTGTAAAATAACACTCCAAAATTTTAGGAAAATAATATCTAACCACTATATTATATCATTTAATGTTATATATATTTTTAAATAAAGTAGGTGAATAAATTTAAGGTATTAAAAGTAGTTTAAAAATTTATTCCAAAAGTAAAAATCTTTTTAATTAATAACTGTAAATGGAAAAAAGGTAAAACTGTGTTAGGTAAATGTATAAGGAAATTAAAAATCATTTTTATATAAATATTTTTTATTATTTTTTGCTTAATTATTTAAATTATATTTAAGGAAGGATTATTTATGGAATGGGATATTTGAAATAAAATCTTGTAAATAGGATATAAAGGTTATATAAAATATTTTTATGCTATAAAAAGATATAATATTTATATGTTAAATTTAAATCATTTTTAACATTTGGAAATATTTATTAATGGTATGTTTTATAAATCTTAAATAATTAATAATATTAACTATATAAAATGTATACTTAAAAATTATCAAATAATTCCTAAGTTTAAAAAATTTATTATATAAGTTAAGTTTTTAAATAATAAATGTAAAGAAGTGTTTTTAATTTATTTTAGTTTATTTTAAATGGTAAAAAAAGTTAATGTTAGTACGGAATTTGAAACGCTAAGAATATTAGTGTAATATTAAGTTTTTTATCTTATTAATACCTAAAACCTTTAAGATTTGGTTTTGAGATAATTTAAGTAAAATTAAAGTTTTTTTTTAGTTAGTTGAAATGTTTAGGTGTGATGGGAAAATGGTATAACCTGTTTAATTAAAGTTAAAGAATATTAAATCCTTTTTCTTAAATGTATATACTTTAGTTATATTAAATATTATTTTTAAAGTATAATAAGTTTATATATAATATACCTCAGTTTTATAAATATTATAAGTATTATAAGGTTATGAGATAAATTTAATTAAATTATATAATTGGTATAATGGATATATAATATTAATAGCTTGCGGTTATAATATAATTGTATTAAAATATATAATATTAGGATTTATTATTTTAAAGTTAAATATATTTTAAATATTAAAATCCTTATTATTAAATCCATTTAAAGTCATTTTATAAATGTTATATAAAAAGAATATAATATTTTATTAGTAGTATTAGTGGATTAGATTAATGGTGTATTAATTTAAAAAGTTTTATTATATAGTAAAATCAAAATATTATTATATAAATTTTTCCTTATGGAAATCTTTGGTATTATTTTAATCGTAATTATTAGAGTTATTTATATAAAGATTTTAAAAATTATATCTTTATAATGGATATTATTATTAAAAACCATTTAAAATGTTAAAAATAAAAAATTTTTTATTATATTTAAATTTTATACTTTTTATATTTAGTAGGAAAAAAAAGCCTTTTATTTTTAATTTGTTAGATTTATTTTTAAAGAGTTTAAGATACCATTGGATTTTTTTTAAAATTTCCTTTATAATTACTTAAGAATAAGGAGTTTTTGTTATAGTTTTTTGGTTTTTAATTTCTTTTTATTTTATTTTAAATTTCTAAATGAGGTTTATATATATTAAAAGAAGATTTTACATTATTGTGCTTGTTTTTATTTGGAAAACTAATAATATAATTTGTTTATATAAGATCTTATGGTTAAGATTGGTTAGTAAATTTATTATAATTTCCTTTATATTAAATAATATTAAATAAATATTACTATAATTAAAATGATTAAAATATATATGTAAGATAAAATGAATATTTATATTATTATTATTAACTTTATACATAATATATAAGTTTGATATTAATTATTAAAAAAGTTATTATATATTAATATATTTTATTAAAGCTTAAATATTAAAGAGCTTATTTAATATCTTTATATGATTATTAATATTATAATTAATTTTAAGTTTATTAAAATCGTTAAATTCTTTTTTTCTTAAATAAATTTATTTGTTTTTATCTTTAAAAAAAAGTCCATTAAATTGTTAATTAAGTTTTAAAGTATTTATGAAAAATATATAAAGCAGGTTTTTTAATTTATTTTTATTAATTAGTATATATAAGTTAATTTAATTATTGAATTTATTTAAAGTGTTTATGGGTGGATTGATATATATTAAATTGTAATGATTTAGGTTATTATAAGTGTTATCTTAATTATTTTTTAGGTAATAACTATAATTTTTTATAATCTATTTGTGAAATTAATTAATATAAAGAATAGGTTCGAAGTGTGTTATATAATAGAAGGTTCGGGTAATTTAGTTTTTTATTAATAAATTTATAAGATTATTATCTTTTAATATGGAAAGGAATTCTTTTATATTAAGTTAAATATAAGGAATATTTAATTATTTTTATTGTTTTTTATTTTTAGGCATTTTTATGTTTAGGTTAGGAATAAAGATAGGTTAAATATTTTCATTTTAAGATATATCCTTTTTATTAAAAAAGGAAGTGGGTTGGTTAAAAATATTTTTTAGGTTATATGTACCTTTATCTTAATTAGGAAAATTATTATTTTGGTGGGAAAAAGGGGTAAAGTATGTGAGAGTATTAGGTATTTTTTTATTTAAGTTATTAATAATAGTATTAAATATTTCTTTATTTAAGTTATTAATAATAATATTATGTTAATATTAAAGTTATATAAGAATATAATAAGTACATGGAATATATTAAGTATATTAAGTACATTAAATATATTAAATACATTAAATATATTAAATACATTAAATACATTAAATATGTTAAGCATGTTAAATACATTTATCCTAGGATATATCACCTTTATTTTCATTATAAAATATAGAATTATTTTAATGTAAGGGTAAGTTTAAAGGATTATTAAAAAAAAAATTAAATAAGTTAAAGTTAAAAAGGTTAATATTCCTTTAATTAAATGTAAATACCATTATTAAATATTAATTTAAAAGATGGTAAGGTAATTAATAAAGTATAATTGGTAAATAGTAGATTTAAAAGAAAAAAAGTAAATATTTTTATTTATATAAAAGTTTTATTAACCTTAAAGATAATTTAAAGTATATTTAAAAAGGGTTTATATTAAATCTCATATAATTAGGTTATCTTCATTTTGTTAAAAACTTATAAAACCTATGTTTTTTCTTTATTAACAATATTAAACCTCATTATTTAACCTTAAATATAATATATATAAAATAAATAATTTAACATAAATACTTATATATAAATAAAGGTTTTTAGCTGTTCTTTAATTATTTAAAGTAAGGTTATATATAGTGTTAAATAGCATTATTAATAAAAAATATTAGGTTAATTGTTTTTTTTTAATAATCTTATTTTAATCCTTATCTTAACCCTTATCCTAATCCTTATTTACTTTTTTATCCATTTCCGTACCCCTTTCCTCATCCACTTTCTTATCCATTTTTATACCCTTTTCCTCATTTATTTCTTTATCTACTTTTATACCCCTTTTTTTGTTATCCTTATTTTTATTAACTTAATTTTACTTTTTCCTCTTTTCCTTTTCCTTATTTATTTTACCACATTTTCTTATTAACTTAATTATATTTAATAATTTATATATTAAATTAAATTATAATTCTTTAATAAATTTAATAGTTATAAATATTAATTGGTTATATATTATAAAATTAAAAATAAAATTTTTAGTAAAATTGTAAATTTTAAATATTTTACTATATTTACTTATTAATTTAAAAAAATGTTTAAATAATATAATTAATTATATATTATTATCCCCTATATTTAAGTTTAATTAATTTGGTTTAGATTTTAAACTTATTATTTTATTTTTAACCCTATTTAATAATTTATTAATTTCACATAATATAATAATTTATGCAAGATTTATAAAGATGAGATTTGTGATATTAAAATGAAAGGAATAATACTAAACCCAAATACATTTACAAAGATTTTAATAAAATAATATAAGTTTAAATAACTTTTAAACTCCTTTTTTAAGATAAATTTATATTATGGGTAAAGATAATTTAATAAGTATAATTATAAGTTATATTTTATCTTTAATTTATAGCTTTGGTTTTTGAGGAATTCTTTTAAGGTTTATTACTTATTCTTAAAATGGATTATTTACATAATAATATCATTTTCACTAATTAAGCATTATAATTTAATTTAACTATTATATAATTTCCATGTTTTATATGTTTTTAAAATATTAAAATAAATATTAGGTAAGATAACATATTATATTTAAAAATAATTATATTTAAAGTTCATGAGTTTAAAAAAAATTATATCTTTAAATTAATTATCCATAACCTTTTTAAAAGGTAGGTATTTAATCTTTCTAAAGTTTTTAATAAAAGCTTAAATATGTTTATATCCATAATTATTAAATATTAAATTATATATAAATCACGTTATTAAATTAATTAAAAGTTTTGAAAATTTAACATATTTATTTTTATTACTATAATTTTTTCCATTAATAATGGATAATAAAACATTTTAAATAAAATTATTATTATTTTTAATACAATTATCTCAATAGTAGTTTTTTTATAAAAAGGTAAAACATCATTAATTCATTTCTATATTTAAAATAATTTTTAAAATTTTTAGCTTTAAGGTAAGTTTTAAATTTATTTATTTAATAATATTTTCCCTTTTTTTTTATTGTTTAATTATTTGTTATAATAAGGATACTAATAAATACTTTTAATTAATAAGATTAATTATATTATTCGTATAAATAATAAAATTAAAGAAATTATACTAACATTTCTTTTTTATATATTAATATTTTAATTTATTATTAAAAATGTAAATAAAAGGTATTAATATATTATTAGTGGTTATATTTGAAATAATAAAACTCTAATAAATAAGGGGTAATGGAAGTTAGGTTAATGGTAAAAAGTTATTTATTATTAATGGATTTTCTTTTTTAATATTATTAATAGTTTTAGGTGGAAGAATATTATTAATAATATTATTTATAATAAAATTAATTTATTAGGTTTTTAAAGTAGGAGTTAATTATTAAAAAAGGTGATTCTTTTTTAAAGTTAAAATTAAAGATATAATTATAATAAAAGTTTAAATTATTATAGAGTATTTATTAGTTTTTTATTTTTATTTTAATAGATAAAATTTATAAAATTATATATATTTTATTTTTATAATTTAGATTTAAATTATGTAAAATGTAATTTAAAATACTATATTCTTTATAAAACTTTAATATATAGTTTATTATTTTAATATATTAAATAATAAATATTTTTAAATAAATGGTTTCCTTTTTTTTCTTAGTAAAAGATTGGAAATTTCTTTGAAATAATTTTTTAAATGGACTTGTGGTTTTATTGAAAAATGTATTATATATTATTTTATCCATTTTAAATTTTAAATAAAATAAAGTTTATAAAAAAAAGAAATAATAATTAAATTAAATTATATAAATATATTTAATTTTATTTAAAATAAAAAATTAAACTTAAAAATTTAAATTTGAAATAAGTTTATAATTTTTAATTATATTTTTAACTAGCTTATAATAATAAATAAAAATTTAACTTTTTATAAATAATTATTATAATAGCTAAATATAGCTTTAAAAAAGGTTTTTTTTTAAGTAATATATTTAATAAAAATGTTTAAAATATCACACACAAATAAAATTTTTTTAATTTGGATAAGGTTAAGTTAAAATAATAATATTTTAAAGCTAAACTTATAGTATAAGTAATTTAATATTGTATTAATAAGTTTTTTAATGAGTAAATTAGGGTTTATATAATAAATTTAAATAAATTTAAGTACTACCTTTTGAATAATTTAAAAGCGTAAATTTGAATTAGGTTTATGGTATTTAATTACCTTATTAAATAATTATTAAATTAATAACTTTTATTAATTAAATTATTAACTTATAATTTTTAATCACATTATCAAATAAGGGGTTAATTTATATAATAGTTTTTTTAATTATTAAATAGTTGGAATAAAGTGGTTTTTAAAGTAAAGTATATATTATATATTTTTTATTACAACATTTATTATATTATTTATTACATTTTTCATTATTATAAAAACACTTTATTAATTATATTTATAATATTAATATATACTTTTAATATAACATTAAAAAAAGGATTAAATATATAAATTATAAAATAATTAATTTTAATTAAAAGGTATAAAATTTAAAATTTTAATTAAGAATTAAAATTTTTATATTTTATTAATATATTAATATAACATTAGATTATATAATATAAATCTTATTATATAAGTCCTTTATTTCTTTCCTTTTTAATTTTCTTTACTTTTTTTCTCTTTTTTTTTTTCCAATACCACCAAAAATTCATTTAAAATATCAAAACCTATTACCTAATAAACTTCACTAATAACTATCTTTGCATAACCGCTTCGTATAACCATCTTTACGTAACCGCCTCGCGTAACTATTTTTGTGCAACTATCCTTGCGTAACTGCCTTACGTAACCATCTTCGTACAACTGTTCTTACGTAATTACCTTGTGCAATTATCCTTGCGTAACTATCCTTACGTAATTGTTTTACATAATTGCTTTACGTAACTATATAATATAATGGATATAATTGCCACGAAAAATTTTACGGAATTAATTAATTTAATTAAGTTAGTTATTGTGATTATAATTATTATTGTTATTACCACTATTATCTTAACAAAGTTAGTGGTTTTAATTACCTTAACCGTTATAAAGATAATAGTTAAAATGGTTAATTTAATTGTAAAGGTTATCTTTACCTTAATAATAACTTTAATTAATCTTATTATACGTATAATAAAGGTTACCTTAAAGATTTTAATAAGGTTATATAATGTAATAAAAGATATGGTTTAAAAGGTATATTAAATTTAAAATAGGTATAAAGCTTAATAAGATTATTATATTTAAATATAAATATTAATTAAAGATATTAATTAAAAGGTTGTAATTTTTAATAACTTTAAAAAATAAAAAATGTTAAAATTTTATTATAAGTTTTTATTATTATTAATTATGGTAATTAGTTTATTATAAATAATTCATTTTCATTTATTTACATTATATCCATATGTTAGGATTAATAATAATAGATTAGTAAAATATATAAGAAAATACTCCATTAATATATATATATTTAATATATTTATGTAATAATATTAATTAAAAATAATTATTTATTAATTATAATGTTTTTCCAAATATAAATTTTATTATTACATATATTAAATTAAATTATTACCTTTAATTTAAATTAAATGAAATTGTAAAAGTAAAAATATTTTAATATTATTTGTACGGTTAAATTACTTAAATTAAATATAATTTAAATATCTAAAATTGAGAAATCTTTTTCTAATAAACCTTATTTTCACAAAAATAACTTTTTAACTTAATCTTTTAAAGTAAAAAAATTATAGGAAACCTATTAAAAAAAGACTTTTTTTAAAAAACCTATATTTTATTTAATGTGTTAAAGTATTATGGTAATACTTTTATTATAATAAAAATATATCATTTAACCAAATAAAAATATTGTAATTTATAATAAAGTTATATATAAAATTATTTTAGTTGTTTTACAAAATTTAATGTTTAATAATTAAATAATTTTTAAGATAAAAATTATCTGTAAAAACCTTTTAAAAATATTTTTTTTTAAAAAGTAAAATAACTTTAATAACCTAATATATTTCATTTATATTAGTGGATTATAACAATATCTTTAAATCTAATTAATAATAATAAAATAAAATAAAAATATAAATTATAATTTTTAATTTTAATAAAAAACATAAAAGATAATAAATATCTTATGGAATATTTTTTATTATTATTTATTAAATGAGATAATTAATAATTTTAATATTATAATTTATTATTACCACTTTCTTTAAATGGATATATTAAAAGTCCCAAATATATTTTTTATTTTTAAATTTAATGGTTAAAAGGTTAATTTTTAAATAGGCTATAATATGAGGTTAAAATTATTACTTTTATTAGATTTGATAGGATATAATTATATATATTATATATATAATAAAGTAAATGTAAATAACTAGATTATTAATTATATTATTAATGCATTTAATGATTATTTAAAAAGGGGAAATTTTTACTTAATTTAATATAGAATATTATTCTTTATAACTAGTAATTTTATCTAATTTTGGAAATCTATTAATTTTTATAATATTATCTTTTTCAAGATAAAGGATATTAAAAAAAATGAATTAATGGGATATTTATAAAAATAAATTAATAATAAAAATAATATAAGTATAATATTTAAAATATTTAAAGTTTTACTAATAACTAAGAAAAATATAATTTAATTACTTAAAATAGCTTAAACCCCCTTTTTTAAAGATCTTAAATCATAAATTAAATAAAAAATAATTAAGGATAATACATATATTAAATTAAAAATAATTAAAAGTAAGGTATATTTCCTATTTAAAACCTTTTAATTAAAAATTTAAATATTATAATTAAAATATCTTATTTTATATATTAAATTAAATATTAAATTAGATTAGTAAAAGGTTATATTTTTATTACAATAATTAATAATATTTTATTATTTATTTAATTATATTATATTAAAGATATAATCCTTTAAAAAAGCGAATTTTTAGGAGTTAAGGTTTTGGTAATATAATATGATTTATTGTTATTATATTACTTTAATAAGTTATGTAATTAATTAAACTAATTTTAAATTAACCACTTCTTTTTATTAAAGTGATAAAGGTAATATAATTAAAGTAATTTTCTTTTATTAATTAAAGTAAAAATGTGTAATCTTATTAATGGGGTGTTAGAAAAAATAATATGTTTTTATAATAAAGGGTTAAATAATTGATAAGATAAGACCTTTAAAAGTAATTTATTTGGTGTAAGATTTTATATTAAAATTAATATAGAAATTATGAATTTTGAAAACTTTAAAATTATATAGAATCTAAGGTATTAATAATAAAATCTTAAGTATCATAAATTTATATAACGTTACATATAATATATAATATAATTAGGATATAAAAATAGTTTATTTATTTAAGTAATTTTATTTTTATATAATATTACTATTCTTTCCTTTTTCTTTAATTTTATTTTCCTATTTCTTAGGTGTATAGATTATTAATATTATTAATTTTTATTATTAATTATTATAATAATTTATAAACCTTATAAAACCCACCACTTCATAAAATTCCTAAATTTAAAATATTAAGTTAGCCATTTAATTCCTTTTAAATAACCCCTTTATTAAACTAACCTTATAACCTTTTTTAAAAAACCTTATTACTTTATATAATTTCCCTTATTTAATTAAAAAACCATTATTAAATCTTTTTATAAGATTTACAAACTTTTTATATAAAATTAAAGGATTTTAAAATTAACCATGCTAAGTTATTAGCTATTATTAATAAGGGGAATAATACGTGATTTCAATTATTATATTGTTTTCACATTAAGTTAATTAAATTATGGGGTAACTTAAAATTTATCATTAAAGAAATTAATGAATTATTTCATATATTAATAAATAAAATTTCTTTTATTTATTTTTATAGTTAATTTACTTTTTATTAGTTTTAAATAAAGTCTTAATTTTCATTTATTTATTTTTATTTATTTATTTTTATTTATTTATTTTTTAAAGGGGTTAATTTAAATAACTTAAAAATTAAAATATTTAATTAATATTAACTTTTTATTCTATTATTTGGGTATTTTTAACCACTTTAATTATTTTATCGTAAAAGTACAAGCTGGTAAAAACAGCTTTAAATGAGGTTAATATGTTTTCATTAAAAGTAATTTAAATATTAAATAAACTAATTACCTTTATTATTCCAAATAAATTAGGGAATAATAGCTTAAAGGGTAATAAAGAAAACATTATAACATTTAACATTAACCAAATTCCCTCTTCAAGCAATAAAAAAAACCTTTAAAAACACAAAAAGGGAAAAAAGAAATAAAACTTTTTTTTAAATAATTACTCTTATTATCGCTATTAATACAATATTATAACCCTTATTTCTAAGTTAAACTTGCACATTTAAGAAATTCATTACATAAAGGGCCTATTATCTTATAACTTTTATATTAAAATTTAAACAATATTACAAACCTTTTATTTAAAATATTTATTACTTTACTTATTACTTTCCCCTTTTTTTAAACTTTAAGTTTGGGTTTTATTTTTTCCTTTTACTTATGAGCTTAAAGTTTTTTATACCCTTATTATTCACTTTAATAATAAAGGAACTTTTTATTTTTTTTTTTTTTTTTTTTTTTTTTTTTTTTTTTTTTTTTTATAAAAAAAAAAATATTAATTTAATGAAGTTTTTTATTAACAACCCACTTCCTATAATATTTTCTCTTAAATTTACAAAATACTATAATATAATTTTTAATATAAAGGGTATTAAAATTATAGAAAATATAAAGATATAATAAAAAAATATAATTTAAAGGTAATATATTAATTTTATAGGTTAGGTTTTTTTCTTTAATATATTTATTAATTTTTATTAATTATTATTAAAAGTGAGTTATTATTAATAAATTTTATTATATATTTAACCCATTACTATTATAAATATTTTTAATAAAAATCTTATAAAACATTAACTTTAAAACACATTTAAAACTTTAATAAAATATTCCTTATTAAATTAATTAATAATCTTTTTATAGGTTATTAAATAATTAAAAATATCTTACCAACATATTACCTCCTTTAATTTAATAAAAAACTTTTTAAAAGATAAAAAGTGGAATTTTACATTTATCATTTTCACAATTCCTTATAAATACATAAAATATAATAATATATTCTCTTTTTTAACCTTTAAACTCTTATACTCCTTAATTAAAATTAAGTTATTTTATAAGCTTTATTTTTTACTTTATTTTATTATGGATAATTACTTTTTTAATACCCATTTATTACATTTACATATGCACCAAATTATAATTATAAGAGTTAAAAGGTAATCTTACACATTCACAATTATAACTTAATAAAACAAAAAACTACTATCTTTTTAATATATATTATTTATATCCTTTACATAATAAGTAATTTTAAATGGGATATTATTGTTATTAATAATAACACTATTAATAAAAGTATTTAAAATTTAATTTAACCTTTTATTATTAATAATTAACACCTTTTCCAATAAGGAAATTAATTCTTTTATAAAATAAATAATCTTACCAAAGTTCAAAGCTTTTTCTTTATAAGTATTTATATGTATTAAACCTATAATTTCTGATAATGGTATTTTAAGCGGGTTTTCTTATAAATATTACCCTTTTATTATAAAGATATTAAAATATAACCCCTTTTATATATTAGTCTTAAAATGGTGTTATTTAAAATGGATAATACTAAAACAATTTACCTTTAAGCCATTAACACTTAACCAACCTATATCAAAATTTTCAAAATATAAAATAAGAACTTTATCTTTTTTTTCTAATATCTTACCCAATATCTTATTATACACACTTTTTAAATTTAACATTATTACTTTTTTATTTAAATAAATTTCAAATGTTTTTTATAAAAGGTGTTTATATATTTAATAATTAATCTTGCCTTTGGTTTTATATTAATTTTATATATATTTTATAAAAGCTTTTAATACATTTAAAAAAAAATGTAACCTTTTTAAGGTATTAAATAAACCCTTAACCTAAATTAAAATTTTAAGTTTATACCATTAATAGTGAATAATAATGTATAAGGATTTGGCTTTCCTTTCTTTATCACTATAATAAGCTTTTTAAAAGATTATCTTATCTTAAAATAAATCTTAAAAAACATCATATAAATAGCTAGTGGTTTTATGAATTTAAATATCTTTAATAATATATTATAATAATTTATTAAAACTTTTTTCATTAACTTTTATAAATTAATAAACTTTATGTATAAGAGCTACTTTAGTAATAAACTTATTTTAATCATCTTTAATACTTTTTAAATAATAAATAACGTTTGGAAAGTTAGAATAATAAAATTTAAATTATTAAATCGTGGGATAAACCATTCCATTAAATAATAATAACATTAATTTTCATGGTATAATCTTATATTAAATCTTAATAAAAATAAGGTTAAAACTTTATATTATTAAACTCTTTTTATAAATTTATACTTTTTATAAAAATAAAGGATAAAAAAATAATCATTTTAAAATATGGTAAAATCCAAGGTATTAACCAGAATTTAATATAATAAATTATAAGGCCACCTTTTAAATAATGTAAAAACCTAAACTTATATTAAATTATACAACTTCTAATTATATTACTAAATAATCCTTTAACTTATTATTACTTACTTATTATATAATTAATGTAATAAATGGAAATCTAACCTTTTATAACTAGTATTTAATGGTTATATTAGGGTTATTAAAAGGATTTTAATATACGCTTTTATCTTTATAAGGTATTATAACATTTTACATTATCATAAAGACATTATAATTTAAAATATAATTATTATTTTACAGTTTAATAAAACATTTAAATATCTATTAATTAATTTTTAATTTATTAAAAAGACTATATAAGAATATTATACTATAATAGCACTACTTTTATAATATTAATTATAATTCCTATTTAAAAAATAAATATTATATCCATATATTAACCCTTTTTATGAAATTTTATTTAAAACTTTACCATAAATAATAACTATATTTAATCTTACACCAAAACATACTAAGAATAAACTATATTAATTACCATTGGTTTATATTAAATAAACTAACATAAAACACTAAATGTGTAAAAAATATTAATAAACTTATTTAAAGTGTAATTACATTTATAAATTTAATATAAAATTTTATATTATTTTCTTTATATATAAGATAATTAAACTAAATATTATAATTATCCCTTAAAACCTTAACCATATTATAATGGTTAATTATATTAATTTAAAAGAAAAAATATAATTAATATTTAATTAAAAAAAAGTTTAATAATAGCTAATACTTATAAATACATAAAAATTATTTTTATTTTAATAATTAAAACATTAAAAAAAATTAATACCCCTTAATTAAATATATCAATTATAAGATATTAAATAAAAAATAAGTAATAAATATAATGAATAAAGTAATAATATATATAAAGCTTTTTAAGTTTTAAAATATTTTTAATGTTTTTAAGCTTAGGTATTACAACCATTTTAAATGTATATATATAATATAAAACATTACATTTATAATTATAATATACAATCTTTCAATAATAAAACTTATAATAACAATAAAGGAATATCGTAATTAGGTTTTTAAAAAATAAAAAATATCCAAAAGATAAAAAATGATAAAAGGAAAAAAAATATAAAAAAAAAGGAAAGGGAATATTTTCACTTAAAGAGAATATTAGGAATAAGTAAAATATACACCATAAGATAATAATAAAAATAAATAATAGTTATTATAGATTTTATAAATAAAAACTTAATGATAAAATTTAATAAAATATATTTAAAATTATATGGAAATTATTAATAAAATTAAATATTTTTTATATAACTAATAAAATAAAAACAATAAATCGTTATTAATATTTTTTAAACCCCACATCTTATTTATTCATTTACCCATCCCATATATTAATTCATAAATTAATATATTTAATAATTTCATATAAATAACTTAAAAAAAATTATAATTATATTTAATATATTTTTAAAAATTAAATATATTAATAACTTTAACTTACATTATAATACAAACATTTTTTAAGCTAAACTTTATTAATATAATCTTTTTTCATATTTATATTATAAAAAAATATATATCTTTTATTTACATTAAACAATTAGTTTTAATAAATATATCTTTATAAAACTTTTTTAAATTTTTCACAAAAACCACCTTTTAAATAATATAAAAACTTAAACTTAAATAAAATTTAAACTATTTAATTAAAATATATAAATAGTTACTTAACTTATAACTTCCAAATAAACTATTAAATAATTATTAAGTTTATAACTTTTTTAACCAAACCACTAAACTATTTTTAAGCTTATTACTATTTACTTACTAACATTATAAATAATATAATAGTGGATAAAAATATAGGTTAAATTAAGTTAATATAATATCCCAAATTTAAGCATATTTTAATTCCTAATATTATTTATATAAAATTTAATAACCACCTTTTTTAAGTGTTAAGGAAAACGCATAATAATTAAAATATTACCTAAAGTATTTTTAAATAAATAAGATTTATATATAAAATGAATATTATTTGTTTATTTAATATTTTTTATTATTAAGGTAATTTAAAATATTTATATATAATCTTAGTAATAAATGGTGATAAATGAAATGTTATTCTTATTTACTTAAAATAGAAATGATTTATTTTAATTTATTTTATCATTAAATTAACTTATATTTATTTACTTATAAATTTAATAGCTTTTTAATCTTTATTTACCTATAATATTCCTTTTCCTTACCTAAATAAAAGCTATTAATCCTTGGATTATTTATATAAATTTGTTATATATTATAAGGGCTATAAAATAATTCTTATTATTACCTAATATTAAACCCATTTCCCCCTTATTTTTACAATGGTTTCCCCCCTTTTATCACATATATAATTAATTTCTTTACCATAACATTATTCTAATAAAAATATATACATTAAACCTTAATTTATTCGTTATTTATTTTCAATTTCTAAAACTAAGAAATAAGCCAAATCACCTCATAAATATATCTTATCTTTTAAGAAATCTTAAAATAATAGTTTTAATAGCTTTAAAAAATCACTTTATAACATATAAGCACATCAAATTATTAACCCTCCTTAATCCCTTATTTAATTACATTAATTAATTAAGCCCTTTTAAATCCTTAAACTAACCTATTAACCAAAAGGTATAATATAAAAGTGGTTTCAATTAAAAAGTTCACTAGATATACCACTTAACTTTTCAATAATTACCTCCATATCTTACTTATCATTTATAAATAATAACCATAATTTTTATAATAATATAATAAGTAGTTAAACCCTATTCGCTAGTTTAGCCTATGATAATAAAACTAGTAATAGTAATTATAAAAGTAAGAATTTTAGGTAAAATAAAGTTATTTTATTAATAAATAATAAAAAACCTTTAAATTAAATTAAAAAATTAATATAACCAATTTTAAATAATGAGGTTCTTAAATTTAATAACCTAACCAAATTTAAGATATTATTTAAATAATTGCACATAAAAAAAAAAAATATATAATTTTAATTTAAATTTTCCAAATTAAATTTATATATTATATTATCCTTTTATTTTCCCTTTTATTTCCAACATTTAAAAACCAACTATCTAATCCTTATATAAAATTTAACCTATATTAATAATTGGTTATTTAATAATAATATATTAAATATTTTCAAGGATATTATCAACCATTTAACATAACTAACCCTGGATTTTTCTTTTAAATATTATATTAAAGATTTATTTTATAATTCAAATATTAAAAAAACATTACTTCCATAATATAATATAAGCTCCATAAATAACAAAGTTTTATTATTCTATCCTTATTTCTTTATTAAACATAAGTCAATAAATAGGAATTTATACCATACACAAAATTAATATATAATTAATATTATTATAATTTTAAAAATTAATTAATTAATAATCTTAAATAATGAAAATATTATCTATAATATGGGAATTAATTATTATAAAATAAAATTTCATATTAAATAACTTAATAAAGACTTTAATAAAAAAAAAGAAACTATTTAAAAATATAAGTTTTAGTTATTTTACGATATTTATTTTGGAATATGTGAGAAGTTTAAATAGGTGTGGTAAATTATATTTAATATTTATAAATGGGTTATTTATAAATAAGAAAAATTAGAGAAAAAAATGGTAGAATAAATAATAAAATAAGTGGATTAAAAAAATAATAAATTTACATAAATATTTAAAAAGCCCTAGTAAAAAATAAAAGATATAAGGGTTAAAAATAGGAATATAAATACTAAAAGAATTACATTATTATAAGTAAATAAGTGCCTATTTAAGTAGTAATAATTTATTGCATTTATTAATTTCACTAAATCTAATTAAAATAATAAAAAATCTAAAAATGTTATAATTAATTAATTAAATAAACCCTAAAAATTTATTCTTTTATAGGGCAATTTTAATTACTAATTATTGCACGGATTAGCTAAGGTTATAAAAATGTTATAAATAATGATTAACTTTAAAAATGTGGATTAAATACATTTTTTCTTTTATAATTATAATATTATATATCATTTTTTTAACCTTAATGATAATATATAATCACTACAACTTAACAATTTATATTTCTCTTTATTTAATTCATTTTAAAGAGCTGGATTTTTGTTAATATATTATTAATACATATTAATACTATAAGTAATAAATAAAAAAGGGTGTTTATTAATGATAATAATATTGTAAAATAATGTATTTATAAGGCAAATATTAATTATATTAATATTTATACAATAGGGTTGAAAAACATAGGGGTAAGGCGTTAAATTTAAATATAAATATTAATTATTTTTTTAAGTTAAATTAATTTTTTTTTTTTTTTTCTTATATATAATTGTTTAATTAATTTATTATTATTAATTTTTATTAAAATTTCTTATTATTATCATTATTATAAATAATCTTAAGATTATTATTATTGAAAAGGTTATAATTAATGTTTTAACTTTTACACTTTAATTAATATTATCTTTACATTTATGCTTATTATTACTACACTATTTATTATAGCTTTTAATAATTTTACTAAGAGTTAAACTTAATTAACTGTATAAACCTTTAATAAAAATCAATTTAAAATCATAATAGTGATAACCTATTATTTTAATACCTTTTATAAATATATATAAAATTACTACTATAATACCCACTTATAAAAAAAGAATAAAAGAATTAATTAAACTTTAATACCTTTTTAAGAGTTAATTTTATATATTTAATTCCATTAATTAATCTAAACTAATTACTATTTTAATATATAAATAATTTAATGTGTTATTAATAAAATTATTATTTTTAATTAAAATCCATATATTACACTTAAACACTTTTATTAATAATGGGTAATATGTTTTATAAAAAGAAATAAGGTTTTATTCAAATGTATTTACGGGTAATTAATATCTGTCACACATTAACTAATTATTAACTTTATTAATTTAAAATAATGATTTTAAAAGTTTAAAAAAATCATGTATAAAAATAACATTTAGCTTAAATACTTATATAATATAAATAAAATTAATGTTTAAATTAGTTATATTGAAAATATATAGCTTTAAATATAGAAAAATATCCTTAAATTACATTTAATTAACTTAAATTCTAAAATCCCAATTATAACTATTAAAATATATTTAATTATAAAACATATAATTCCCTTATTTATAATCTTTCCAAATTATTAAATTCTAAAAAACTAACTTATAAACAACTTAAAAAACGTTACAATGTTTAATACTAATAATAAGGTTTAATTAAACAATTAAATTACATTAAAATAACCCTCCCACTTTATTAAAAATATAAAACTTATAATACTAGGTCCTAACTATTTCCTTATTCTTAATAATCACAAAAATCACCTCATAATGTAGTTTTATAAATGGGTTAAAAATACAAATAACATTATTTTACCTTTACCCCTATATACTATAATATAATATAACCTTTAAATATAAGCTTATTTAACATTTTAAAATTTTAAACCTAATAACTATTACATTTTATTCAATTAAATGCATATAATTATAATACTACAAATTTCTTAATTAATTATTAATTTATATATAATAACACATTTACTAATTATAACATTTAAAACACCTAACATGGATATAACCTTTATCTATATAACCTTAACCTAATATTAAACCAATTTAAAGACCCTTTCTTATTAATCCCTATAACCACATCTTATTATAATTACTCAAAATATATTACACCTATCCCTAACTATAAAAATAAGCTACCCAAGACATCATTTAAATAAAAAAAAATTAACTAATTAAACATATACATACCATTAATAAACCTAAAAATTATTAATAAATATTTAAAGTTTATTAATTTATATTTAAAATAATTAAAAATTAATAAAATCCTTTTATTATTTATTATATTATATATATAATAAATGGTATAAAAAATCTTATATATAATAGTAATTAATAACCTCACAATTATTACAAAAATATAAGATTTACATATAAAAACTCTTCAGCAAAAATAATGTAAAAAAAAAGGGAAAAAGGGTTATTAACTATATTGGCCTAATTATAATTAAAGATAAACGTTTCCATATAACTGCAAAAAATAAAAAGTACCAAGCTTATTAATACATTACAACTAACCATTAAAAAAAAAAGGTTTATAAAGTAAAAACATTACATTATACTATTAGTTAACCCATATTTACATAACCCTAAAACCAAATAACCAAGTTACTTTAAAAGGAAAAAAAAATGGATTTCTAATTCATTATAAAGCCTTATTAAAAGATATTAAATCTTTATATTATTAATATTATTTTAAATAAGAATTATGTAACTAAATGTAATCATATAAAAACAATGTAATAAAGGCTTATATAATTAAATTAAAAGCTTTGATAAAATATAAAAGGATTAATATAAATCACTTAAATAATTAAATTAAAGAATAATTTAAGGTTTAATAGGAAAAGCCTTTTAATATAACCTTTATTTACATGTTACCTTATAAATTAAACTTATCACTTATTAATTAATTTATTAATAAACACTATAACAAAAAGGTTATTTGTAATAAGTGTTAAAAAGAGATATTTTATATAAAGTGAGAATTATAAGTTTTATAATTTTTTACTTAAAAAAAAATAAACATTTAAATTACCTTAAATATATTAATTTACATTAATTTTAATAATAATGTTAAAGTAAAATTAAAGGATAAAAATGGGAAAGATATTAATATAAATATAAATATACCTAAAACAAATTTAAAGGAAAAAATAATTAGTTGATATAAATTTTAAAGTAGATTTAGATGAATAAATGGTTAATACAAATAAATAGGGGAATGGTAATATTTTTAAATAAGTTTAAGTATTTTAATATATTGAATTAACATTTGGAATAAATATATTTATAAGGAAAAAATCTCCTTTATTTTAATATTTTTCAAAAGTATATATTATATACTTTACTTTTAAGGTTATAATACCTAACCATTATAATAGTTACAAAGAACTAGTTTCTTATTTAAAGTATATATAAGGTTTGTATAATAAAAAAAAAATTATAAACTTAGTTAATGTTTAGTAATAAAGTAAAAAGCTATTTAATAAATTAATTTAAAGTTATAAATTAAGTCCTTATTTAATAACCTAAAGAAAAATTATAGTTTAAGGGTTTTATAAAATTATATACCTAATATAAATTAAGGCCTTTAAGCCATTTAAAGGATATCTTATAATTTAATATTTATATTATTAAAAAGTTTAGATTAAGGTAAAACTAATGTATATTATATTATTAAGTTAAATATTATAAGTAAATTAATAAGGTAAAAATTATAATGAATAATTAAATGAAAGTTAATTGGAGATTTTATTACAAATAATATTAAATTAATTATATCTTTTAATAATATTTGAAAAATAACGTATATTTAATTTTAAATTATAGGTAAATATTTTTTTAAAAATAATAATAATATAATAAAAATTATAAATATTTTAAATAATAATATTACTTAAAATATTTTAATATATATATAATATGTTATATGAAATTATAATAAATATTTCAAATAATAATGTTATTTAAAATATTTTAATAATATATAATAATAAATGAAATTATAATAAATATTTTAAGTAACATTATTACTCAAAATATTTTAATATATAATATATTATATGAAATTATAGTAAATATTTTAAATAATATTATTACTTAAAATATTTTAATAATATATAATAGTAAATAAAATTATAATAAATATTTTGAGTAATAATGTTATTTAAAATATTTTAATAATATATAATAGTAAATGAAATTATAATAAATATTTCGAATAATAATGTTATTTAAAATATTTTAATAATATATAATAATAGATAAAATTATAATAAATATTTTGAGTAATATTATTATTTAAAATATTTTAATATATAATATTTTATATAAAATTATAATAAATATTTCAAATAATATTATTATTTAAAATATTTTAATAATATATAATAGTAAATGAAATTATGATAAATATTTTAAACAATAATATTGTTTGAAATATTTTGATAATATATAATAATAAATAAAATTATAATAAATATTTCAAACAACATTATTACTTAAAATATTTTAATATATAATATATTATATGAAATTATAATAAATATTTTAAGTAATATTATTGCTTAAAATATTTTAATAATATATAATAATAGATGAAATTATGATAAATATTTTGAGTAATATTATTATTTAAAATATTTTAATATATGATATATTATATAAAATTATAGTAAATATTTCAAGTAATATTGTTACTTAAAATATTTTGATAATATATAATAATAGATAAAATTATAATAAATATTTCAAGTAATATTGTTATTTAAAATATTTTAATATATGATATATTATATGAAATTATAGTAAATATTTTAAGCAATATTATTATTTAAAATATTTTAATAATATATAATAGTAGATGAAATTATGGTAAATATTTTGAGCAATATTATTATTTAAAATATTTTAATAATATATAATGGTAGAGGAAATTATGGTAAATATTTTAAGCAACATTATTACTCAAAATATTTTTCAAAAAATTTCTAATCTTTACCCTAAGGAAAGTATATAAAATTTAATTTTATTATTAATTTAATTAAATTATATAAAAGGGTTAAATTAAAGGTTAAATTAATAAAGGTTTTTAAAATTTAATTAAACTTTTTAATATAATTAATTTTATATAAAAGTTTTACTTAATTAAAAGTTTAATTAAAAAAGAATAAACGTTAAAATTAAATTAAAAATTAAATTAATAAAGGTTTTTAAAATTTAATTAAATTTTTTAACGTAAATAATTTTATATAAAAATTTCATTTAATTAAAAGTTTAATTAAAAAAAAATAAAAATTAAATTTTAATAAAATATAAAAAAATTAATATAAATTACTTAAATAATTAAATTAAAAAATAATTTAAAATTTAATAAAAAAAATTTTTTAATATAACTTTTATTTATATATTACCTTATAAATTAAATTTATTATTTATTAATTAATTTATTAATAAATATTATAATAAAAAAATTATTTATAATAAATATTAAAAAAAAACATTTTATATAAAATAAAAATTATAAATTTTATAATTTTTTATTTAAAAAAAATAAATATTTAAATTACTTTAAATATATTAATTTATATTAATTTTAATAATAATATTAAAATAAAATTAAAAGATAAAAATAAAAAAAATATTAATATAAATATAAATATATTTAAAATAAATTTAAAGGAAAAAATAATTAATTAATATAAATTTTAAAATAAATTTAAATAAATAAATAATTAATATAAATAAATAAAAAAATAATAATAT
>MU284229.1:0-63905 GCA_022478815.1 Daldinia bambusicola
TTATAATATAATTAATTTAAAAAAAATATTTTAAATAAAATTATATATATTAAAAATAAAATAAATATAATTTATATATAAAAAATATTATATAAAAATGTTTTAATATAATGTAATAAATTTTTTAAATATAAAGGGGTTAAAGTTAAGGTTTTAATTTTAATTTTAACTTATAAATAAAAAGTTAAAAAAAAAGTTATTTTTTCCACTTTTATTATAATAATAATTATAACCTTTTTTCGTTTTTTTTGTAATTTTAATTATAATTACAATTAAACCGTGTTATTTTAATACAGAGAAATATAATAATAAAAGTTAATTATTAAATAATATCTTATAAAGTACAGTAAAAAAAAGATAAAAAGATAATTTATATAAAAATATAAAAAAAATAATAAAAAAAAATTTAAAAAAAAAATAACGGTTTTATTTTTAAATAAAAAAATTATATTACCTTTTTTTAATTATTATAAATATATTATAAATATATATTTTATAATTAAATAAAGTTATTTATAATAAATATGTTTTTTTATAATATTTATTTACATTAAAATATTATTTTAATATATTTTCTTTTAAATTTAATAATAATATAATAAATTATTATATAATAAAACTTAAGTCTTTACCACTTTTAAAGTAATATTTTAAAAAAAGATTTTTTAATTTTTATATATTATTTAATTTATTAATATAATAAAACTTTAATAAAATATAAAAATAAATAATATTATTATATAATGAAAATTATAAAAATTAAAATAAGTTAAATTTTATTTAATATAAATATAATTTTTACTTAAATATTTATTAAGAAAAAACATTAATAATGTTTAAATTATAAATAATATTAAAATAAATAAATTAAAATAAAATTAATTATTATTATTATTATTATTATTATATATAAAAAATTATAGTATAATTAATATTAAAAAGTTAATGTTATAATTTTATTATTATTTTATATTTTATAATGAAATAAAAAAAAAATGGAAAGTAATTATAAAAGCGGTAACATATGTGGAAATAAATATAAGGTAAATATTTAATAATTATAATGTAATTATTTAATACAAGGTTAAATCCATATATAAGCCGTTATTTAAAATAATAAATTATTATTTTAAATTATTATTTTAAATATAAATAAAATATATAAAAAATATATTTAACTTTTTTATATTATTATTAAATAATTTATATATAATATTAAAAATATTATTAATTATTAAATAAAAAAAAATTAATTTATTATAATTTTTATTTTTTTTTTAAATAATTTTATTATTTATATTAATAAATAATTAATTTAATTAAATATATATATTTATTATAATATTTTTTTAATATAAATTTTAAATAAAATATATTTTTTAATAATTATTAATTATTTTAAAAAAGTGTAAAATAATAAAAATAATTATATTAATAAAATATATAATATTTTTAAATATAAATTTAAATTTGTTTTAAATATATATTTTAATGATTTAATAAAAAATCGTATATTTTATTATTATAGCTTTATATTTTAAATTTTTATAATTTTATAATAAATTATTATAATGATTTTCCGGTTTTTTAAAAATCTTATATAATGGATTATTAATTTAAATATTATTTTCAATTTAATTCATTAATAAATATTATATTTAAAATTATAAAAAAATCGTAAAAGGATATTTTAAATATTTATTTAAATATAAAAGTAGATTATATATTTTTATAACTTAATTTAATTAAATTACACGATTTTAAATATATTAACTTTTATTAAAAAACGTGGTTTTTCTTAAATTTTTTATAAAGCTTACATTTTTTAAAAACTTATAATTTATTGAAAATAATATATAAAAATATATAATTCAATTATTTAAATAAGTAAATCATTAAATATTTTAAAAATCAGGAAATGAAAAATTATAATATTTTTTCATACTTTTAAAATAATTTTTAAAATATTATTAATAATGTGATTTTAAGTTTAATTTTTAACATTTTAAATAATCTTTTTTTAAAAAAGTTTAATTATATTTAATTGTAAATTTAAAAATAAATTATAATTTATATATATAATTTTCTTATATATTTAAAATTAAAAATATAATAATTAAATTTAGTAAATTATATAAAAATTAAAATGTTTTTTTTTTTTTAATTTATTAATTATATATAATTAATATTTAATAAATATAATTCCACATAATTTTTTTTTTAATATTTTTATACGAAAAGGTATTATATATTTTTTATATAATATATTTTAATATTATTTTTTTATAAATATATATTTTATTAAAAAAAGTAATAACTTATATATAGATTTAACCATGTATTAAATAATCTCGTTATAATTATTAAATATTTACTTTATATTTATTTCCACATATATTACCGCTTTTATAATTACTTTCCTTTCCTTTTTTATTTTATTATAAAATATAAAATAATAATAAAATTATAACATTAACTTTTTAATATTAATTATATTATAATTTAAAATAATATTTTAATATAAAAGAAAATAAATTTTAATATTATTAAAATTAAATATTAATTATATTTTTTAATATTAAATTAAATAAAAAAAAGAAAATTAAATTTAATTTAAAAATATTAAAAATAATATTTAATAAATTTTTTTTATATTAATAAATTTTTAAATAAAATTTTTAAAAGAAATAATAATTTATTATAATATTTTATAATTTTAATAAATTTTCTTTATTTTATTATATAAATATAAAAAGTTAATTAATAAATTTTATATATTTATCATTATATATAGAAATTTAGAAAATATATAATAATATATAATTAATAATAATAATAATATTAATATTAATTAATTTTATATTAAATATAAGTATTATTATATAAATAAAGGTAATAAATATTAATTAAAAAAAGTAATATAAAATTAAAAATATTAATATTAAATATATAAAAAAGAAAAATATTAATTTATAAAATATATAAAATAAAAATAAAAAGAAATTAAAGAATAATAAAAAATTAAAAAAGGATAAATTAAAAGTAAATATGTTATTTTTTTAATGGATTATAAAAAAATTTAAAAAAAGGTTTAAAATTAAAAAATAATAAAAAAGATAATTTATTAATTTTTAAAATAAAAAAAGTTAAAATTAAATAATATTTAATTATAATATATTTAATTAATTAAATATATTAATATTAAATCATTATTAATAATTTATTTATTAAAAAAACTTAAAAATAATATTATTTTTATTTTAAATTATTATATTAAAAATGTATTTTAAAAAGTTATTTTTAATATAAATATAATAAAAGTTTTTATAATAAATTAAAAATAATATTAAATATTTATTAAAGATTTTTTGAAGTAAATATTAAAAATAAATAATAATTATATTAAAAAACTTAATATTAAATTTAATAATACATTTTTAATTAAATTATTAAAAATAATTATAATTAAAATTTTATTTAAATAAATTAATTTTTATATAATAATCTTTATTATTTTTTTATATATATTTTAAAAATATAAAGTATTTAAATATATATTTAAATAATGTTATTATTTAATTAATTGAAAAAATAAAGTAATTATAATTATTATAAAGAAATAAAAATATTTATGGTTTTTTTTAATTTTATTACTTTTTTTATAAAAATAAAATTAAGATAAATTTATATAAAATTTAATTACTTTTTTATATTTAAATTTTATAATTTATTAAATAAAGTTAATTATAATGTTAATATTAATAATATTAATAATATTAATAAATTTTATAATTATTATTAAATTAAAGGTAAAGTACTTTAAAAATTTAAATTTAAATTAAAAAACTTAAATATAAATTTTAATTATAAAATAATTATAAATATTATATATTTAAATAAGTAATTAATTTTATACATTATTAATATAATGATTAATTATTAAGTAACACGTTTTATAAAAGTTATATTAAATAAAAAAATATAAAAGGTATTTAAATAATATTAAATTAATATATATTTTAATTTTTTTAACATTATTATATATAATATTAATATCACCTTTAATAATATTAAATTTTAAAAAAAATATACATTATAAAAATTATTTATTAACAAATATTAATTAAAATATATTAATTTATTAATAAAATTAAAAAATATTATAACTTTATTTAAAAAATATATATAATTATTTTAAATAAGTTTTAAAATATTAATTTAAAAACATTATAGTTTTAAATAATTATAAAAATTATTAATAATATAATATATTTAAATAAATTTATTTTAATTTTATTAATTTTTAAAGTTAATTTAAACATTAATATAAATTTATTATTTATATGATTATAAACTTAAAAAATAAAAATAATTTAAACAATTATAATAAAAAAAAATTTAAAATATAATATTTTATTTTAAATATTTTAAACCTTTATACTAATTTTAAAACTTAAAATATACCTTTAATATTTTTATTACTTAATAATAAAGTATTAATTTATTATAAAAAAAAATTAAAAAAAGTTATATAAAGTAATTATAATTATAATTAAAAATATAATTATTATTTTAAATACGTTAAATAATACATATACCTTTAAGAATTTACATGTTAAATCTTACATTTAATTTAAAAAAAAGATTTAATATTATTTAATAAATTTAAAATTAAATTACTTAAATTTATAATTAATTTTAATAATTATATTATTATTTTTAATAATGATTTTATATATATTTATAACTTTATATATATAATATTTTTATATTTTATTATTAAAAAATAAAATAATGAAATTTCAATGTTTAAATTATAAATAAATAAAAAGTTTTTTATATTAAATAAATTATATAAAGTATTAAATATAAAGAAATTAAATGTACTTTTTAAAAAAAGGATTTTATAATGTAAAATATATAATTTAAGTATATATAAAAACGCGATAAATTTTAAATTATAAATAATTTAAAAAATTAAAATAAAAAACATTTTCACTTTTTATAAAAAATTAAAACTTATAATTTAAAAATATAATAATTTTAATAAAAAGTTCATTATAATATACGTATTAATAATTTAAAAAGTAAATTAATATATTATTTTAATATTTATTTTAATATTATAACGTTAAAAAGTAAAAATTATAATAAAAGATATTATTATAATATATATATAATTTAAAATACTTATATAAAAAATAATAATTATATATTTATTAATTAAATTAAAAAATAAAAATTTTATAAAAATATTATTATATATTATAAAATAAATAATATAATTAAATATATATTAAATTAAAATATATTTTAATATTATTAATAAAAATTATATATAAAATTATTAATATTTAATTTATATTTATTACAAATAAATTTTAACCTTTTTAAAATTTTTAATTTATAAATAAATAATATTTTTAATATTAATATTATAAAGTTTTTAATTATTAAAAATAAAATATTAATAAAAATAAATATTAAAATATACTTTTAAGAAATTATAAATATAAATATTAAAAATTTTAATAGCTTATATATTATAATATCTAATAAAAATTTTAATATATTTACCATTTAAAAAAAATAAATTAAAAAGTTAAAATTATTAAAAATAAAAAATTTAAATATTTTTAAAAAATATATAAAATAAAAAATATAAAAAATGTATATCGTATTAATTTATTAACTTACAATAGTATTTAATTATATAATAATAACTTAATATATAAAATTAAAGTTTTAAAAGATAAAAGTTTTTAATATATAAATTTAATAATAAATAAATAATTAAAACCGTAAATTAAAATTTTTTAAATTAAATTTTTAAAATTTATAATTATATATATTTATTAATAATTTATTTACAAATAATAAAAATATAAATTTATAAATAAATTATATTATTATTTTAAAAAATAAAACCTTAATAATTTAAAAAACATATATTATAAATTATTAAAAATATTATATATTAATTATTTATAAAATATAAATATATTATTTCAAATCTATTTATAAATAAAATATATGGATTTATATAAGGTTTTACCATTAATTATATTATATATTCTTTTATTAATATTATTTTAAAGTACCTTTCATTTTTAAAAACTTTTTTTATTTTATATATTAATTTTTTTATTTTATATTAATATTTAATATAAATAAAAAATATTAATAAAAAAAATAATAATTAATTTAATAACTTTAAAATAATTATATAAAAATTAAGAAATTAATAATATTTAATGAATTTAAAATATTTATAATTTAATAAATAATTTAATAAAAATATTATTAAATAAAATTATATAAAATTTAATAAATAATATAATAAAAATATTATTAAATAAAGTTATATAAAATTTAATAAAAAATAATTAAAATAATTTATAATTAGTTAATTATAAAAAGAGAATAAAATAAATAATAAATAATAATTATATATATTTAAATTAAATATATATTTTATATAAAAAATTATTAATATATTATTAATAACTTTTATTATTAATATATTTTTAAATTATTATTAAGCGTTTATTAATACATTTAATATAATTAATATATTTTTATTCTTTATTTTTAATTAATTTAATTTTATTACTTTATATTATTTTAATTATAATATTAATTTAAATTTAATAATTTAATATATAAATTTTATATTATTATTTTCGCTTTAATTAAATATATACGGTATTTTAAAAATTATTCGAAAATATATTCAAATATTTAATTAAAAAAAACCTTATATAAAATTTCCTTTAAAGCTTTTTCTAAAGTTTTTTCCAAAGTTTTATTTATTATAACATTTAATATATTATATCGATTTTTATAAATAAACATATAAAGGTTATATTATTAATTTTACTTTAATTAACGTTATTTAATAATATAAATATTAATTAAATATAAAGTTTAATTATAAAATTATTTAAAAAAAGAAATTAATATATATTAATAATAATAATAATAATAAATATTAATATTTAATTAAATGTATTTTTAAATAACTTTTAAAATACCACATGTATTTAATTAAAATTTATATTATTAAAAACTTTTAATTAAAGTAAAAATAGCGATATAAAATTTATATATTAAATTATTAAATTTAAATTAATATTATAATTAAAATAATAAAAAATAATAAAATTAAATTAATTTAAATTAAATAATGGAAATATATTAATTATATTAAATGTATTAATAAACGTTTAATAGTAACTTAAAAGTGTATTAATAATAAAAGTTTTATTAATTATATAAAAAGGACTTTTTTATATTTTTTATTTAATAAATAATTTCTTTTTTAAATATTAATAATATATTAATTTTAATTTTTTATTTTACCATTATTTATTTTTACTATCATTTTTTTTTAATTTCATTATATATATATTTATTATTAAATTATAATAATTTTTAAAAAAATAAATATTAATATAATTATTTATTATTTATTAAATTAATTAATATATATAATATTAATTAAATTATTATAAATTATAAAATAAAAATACCTTATAAGTACGATTATAATAGTAATTAAACTTTTATATAATATATTTAAAATAATGGTTTATTAAAAAATTATATATATTTATTATTATTAAAAGAAATTATAAATAATAATTTAATATTATTATTATATAAAATACTAATATATTTAATTTATCTTTAAAAACCTTTAATAAATTTAAAAAAAAGGTTTTATAAAAAGTTAAATTTATAATTAAATTAAAGAATTATTTAATTATAAAAAAACTTTTAATATTTAATAATTATATTTTTACTTTAAAAATAATATAACCATTAAAATTTATAATTATAATTAATAATTTATGTTTTTTATAAGATAAATAATTAATATAATTAAATTTTTTATTTTTATATATATAAATTAAATATAATATAATTTTAAAAATACCTTTATTTAATATAATTTATTATATATATTATAATATTTACTTTATTTACTTTATTATATTAATAAAAAATATTAAAAATAATATTTTATATATTATAAATTATTTAATTAATAATAATAATAAATTTAATGTAAAATATATATTTTAATTTATATTATTTATAATATCGTAAATAATAAAAATATTATAAATATTTTTATAAATTAATTATTTTATACGTATTTATAAAGTTTAATATTAATAAAAAGTTTATTATTAACGAGTTAATAATTATAATATAAGTTATAAATATTACTTTTTTATTAAATAATTAATTAAATTATAATATTATAATATATAATATTTTATATATTTATTAATGTTTTATTAAATAAAAATTATTAATAAAAGTTTTATAAATAATATATTTATAAGTTAAATTAAATATTATTATAATAATATATCATATTACCTTATTTAATATACTTTTTTTAATATATATTAATAATGTAAATCATTTAAATATTTATGTAAATAATGTTAAAAATATTTTAATATATTAAAGTAAAAATTATTTTATAATATATAAATAAAAGTATTTATAATTTTTATTTAATAATTATAATATTATAATAATTTATAATTATTTATAAAAATTAAATAATATTAAATTTATAAATAATATAATTACTTAATTATAATATAATTATATAATATATTAAAATATATTAAATATAATCGTTTTATTATTAAAATTATTAAAAAAATGAAATATTATTATTAATATTAATTTTATAATAAAAGCTTTAATAAATTTAAATTAATAATTAAAAATAATATTAAATTTAAGTATTTAATATTAATTAATGTAATATATATATATATATACATTAAATTTATATTATATATTATTAATAATATTATTATTTATTAAATATTTAAAAAAATATAATATATTTTAAAAAAAATTTAAATTAACATTTATTTATAATTATTTAACATATTAATATATAATATTAAAAAATTTTATTTTTAATGAATTTAAATTTAATTTTATAATATTAAATATTATTTTTAAAAAACGTATTTATAAAAATTTATAATTTTATTAATAATTTAAAATAATGTAATATATTATTATAATAAATTTATAAAATAATAATTATTAAATATTTTAATATTAAATAATAATATTATTTTTACGTAATTATAAAAATAATAAATAATATTATTAAATTTAATTATTTAATATTTATTTTAATAATATTTAAAATTTACTTTTATATAATAAATAATTTATTAATAGTATTTATAATAAAACTACGTAAAATAATTATTAAAAAAATCATAAATAAAATATATAAATTAAAAATAAAATAAAAAATTGATAATATTTTTAATATAAAAAATAATTTAAATATATTATTTATATTTAAATTCTTAATATTATTAAAAATAAAAATATAATAAAAAAAAATAATTAAAACAATTTTTATAAACTTTTAATTATAATATAATTAATATTAAAAGTTTATTATTATAATTATATTATTATTTTATATTTTATAATAAAATAAAAAAGGAAAAAAAAGTAATTATAAAAATAATAATATATATAAAAATAAATATAAAGTAAATATTTAATTATTATAATACGATTATTTAATATATAATTAAATTTATATATAAACCATTATTTTTTTTATTAAAAATAATAAAATATATTTAATAAAAATAAATAAAAAAAACTATAATTACGGCACAATTAATATTAAAGAGTTAATGCTGCAGTTTTATTGTTATTTTATATTTTATAATGAGATAAAAAAGGAAAGGAAAATAATTACAAGAGCGGCAGCACATGTGGAGATAAATATAAGGTGGATGCTTAGCAGTTATAACGCGACGGTTTAATACATGGTTAAATCCACATGTAAGCCGTTACTACTATTAATTTTTATATAATATTAATATATTTATATTATAATAATAAAATAATAACGGTATTTAAAAAGTAATTTATTTTATAATTAAACTTTAAAAAAAGTAATAATGAAAAAATAATAATTATTAACGTTAAGTAAAAAATAAAATAAACCTTTAAAAAATAAAAATAAATTTAAAATTATTATTAAAAACATTATTTATATAATTTAATATAAAAAAATATAAAAGGTTTAAAATTAAATTATATTAAAATAACTTTTTAAAATTTTTATTAAAATTAAAATAAAAGTTTTAATTAATAAAAAAAATACTTTTTTAAAAAAATATAATAATATTAAATATAATAATATTCATATTTATAACTTTTATATAATATAAAAAATAAAAGAAATAATAATAAATAAATAATATAAAAACTTAAAATTAATTTTTTAAAATTATAATAATTTAAAAAAAAATATTAATATAATTATTTATAATATAATAAACTAATTAATTTATATATATTATTTTAACATTTATTTTATTAAAAAATAATATAATAATATAAATATAAAATCTTTTATAAATATATATATAATTAAAAATAAAATTAATATATATAATATTATTTAAATTATTATAATTAATAATGGTTTATATGTAAATTTAATTATATATTAAATAATTATATTCTAATTATATTATAAAGTTAAAGCTTAATTTAAAAGTAAAAATATTAATATTATAATTTAAAAAATTATAAATAAACTTTAAAAATAATTTAAATTAATTATAAACGGTTTTATTTATTTAATTATTTAAATATAAATTTTTTATATAATTATATTATTAATATATATATTTTAAAAACCTTTAAATATGTTAAATGTATTATATTTATTATATTTATAAATGTATTAAACGTATTATTTATAAATATTATATATTTTATACGTGATTTTAAACGTTATTTTAATATTTTTTTATATGTTTTACATATAAATATTATTTAAGTTATAAAGTTAATTTATAATATTATTTTTTTTAAAGAGAATTATTATTTTAATAATTTTTTTATAAATGATTTTTTTTTATATAATGTATTAATTATATTAAATTAAATGGAAAAGTTATTTAAATTATTTAATTTTAAATAAAATTTTAATTTAAAATAAAATATTTTTATTAATATTATTAATATTATTAATATTATTAATATTATTTACGATATTATATTTTACTTTTATTATAATAAATGTTATTTTAATTATATAAAAGTTTTTAAAATATTTTTAAAAGTTTTCAATTATATTTAAATGTATATATTTTATAATTATTTAAGGATTTTTTAAATATTTTTAAAAAGTTAAATAAAATAAAAAAACGGTTAAAATTATAAAAACGTTAAATAAAAAATCCTTTTTTAAAGTTTTAAAAAAATTTAATACAGTTATAATTTTTTATAAGTAAAATTTCTTTTAAATATTTTAATTTTAATAATAATATAAATTTATATGTTTAAAAAAATGAAAAATATTATAATATAATTTAAAAACCTTTAATAAATTAAAAGTTTAAAAAAGTTAAAATGAGAAAAATAAAAGTAATTTATTATTAAATACATTTAAATATTTAAAAAATAATTATAAGTTTTTTTTTTAATTTTTAATTTAATTAAAATGGTTTAAATAATTTAAATTTTTTTAATAAAATTATTTTAATTTTTTAAAACAATTTATTACATAAAATTTAAAGTTTTAAATATTCTTTTATAAATGGGTAATTTTTTTATTTAATTAAATAATATATTTTATTTTTAATTTCTTTAAAATTTAATACTTTTTTAATTTTATGTTTTTTAAGTTTTTTTAATTTAATAATTCGGTTAATTAATATATATTTTAATATTAGTTTTAATAAAAAAATATGGAAAATTAAATATATTTATATTATTTTAAATAATATTAATTAATAATTTATTAATAAAATAATTTTATTTATTTTGAAAATTTAATTTATTATTAAGTTTTTTTATTTTTATTTATAATATTTTTTATAATATTTTTTATATTAATTTTAATTATTTATAAAGTATATATATTTTTTTTTATTAAAATTAATTTTTTAATATTTTATTTATTATTATATTAATTATAATATAATTAATATAATTAATATTAAAGAGTTAATTTTATAATTTTATTATTATTTTATATTTTATAGTAAAATAAAAAAAAAAAGAAAGTAATTATAAAAGCGGTAATATATGTGAAAATAAATATGAGGTAAATGTTTAATAATTATAACGTAATTATTTAATATATAATTAAATTTATATATAAGCCGTTATTATATTCTTTCATTTTTTTTAAAAAATAATATTAATTTCTTTTATAATTTAATTTATAAAGATTATATATATTTTTATAATATTTTAATTTAAGGTATTAATTTTATTAATATTAATATTTTTTTTAAAATTAATTTTTTTTTAATTATATTTTTTTATATATTATTTTATATAAATAAATTATTATATATTTATTATTAAATATATTATATATTATTTATTTGGTAAATAATAATTTAATTTAATTACATTATTTTATTTATTTATTTTTAAATATAATATTATATATATTTTTTATTTAATTTTAATTTTTTTAATAAAATGTTTTTAAAATTTAAATATAAATAATTTATTTTAATTTAAAATAATTCTTATTTACAACTTATATTTATTAATAAATTTTTAAATAAATAAATAAGTAAATTATTTTATAATATAATTTTTTATATAAAAATAATATAAATGTATTTAATAAATTTATTTATTATTATTTATATATTATTATAAGTTACGGCATAATTAATATTAAAGAGTTAATGTTGTAATTTTATTATTATTTTATATTTTATAATAAAATGAAAAAAAAAAGGAAAGTAATTATAAAAGCAATAGTATATGTAAAGATAAATATAAGGTAAATGCTTAATAATCGTAATGTAATTACTTAATATATGGTTAAATCCACATGTGAGCCGTTACTTTATAATTAATCTTTATAATAAGATTTTAGTTTTTAAGTAAATTTATAATACCATTTTAAATTATAATATTTTATATTTTATTAAATATTTAAATTAATTAAAAACATTTATATAATTTATATTAAAATATTTTAATTTTATTATAAATATTATAATTTTTTAATACCCTTTTTATCATTTCCTTAAATCGTAAAAAATTATAGGTTTTTTATATATATTATACAATCTTATATTCTTTATAATATTTTAAGAAAATATTTTTATATATATTTTCAATTAACATTTCTTATATTATTTTTAAAATATAATATTTTTTTACATAATTTTAAACTTTTTTTTTATTTTTAAAAATAGTTATTTTTCTTATTTTATTAAATTCTTTTTAAATCTTTATGATTATCTTTTATTAATTATAAATTATATTATTTATGATATTTTATTTTAATATTTTATTTATATATTAAAATATATTTTAAATATATTAATATTATAAATATTTTATTTTTTAAAGATATTTATTTAAATATTTTTCTTTTACTTTTTATATATTAAATTTAAAGATTAAATTAATTAAGAAACTTTTTTTATTATTATTATTAAAGAAACAATTCTTTAATTATTAAAAAAATTTTAAAATTTTTATAATTAAAAGAAATAATAAAAGGTTTATTTAAGTTTATAAAATATAATTTTTACTATATAAAAACTTTAATTTTTATTAATAATATTTAATTATAAATTTAATATTATATTTTTAATTTTTAAAAAATTTAAAAATAATAAGTAATTAAATATTATTTATTTATATATTTAAATATTAGTTTATAAATAAAGGTTAATATATTAATATATATATTTAATTATAAATTAAATATATAATATATAAAAATTATAATTAAAACTTTCTTTAATTTTTTAAAATAATTATTAATTTCTTTAATTTTTTAAAATAATTATTAATTTCTTTAATTTATTAAAATAATTCATGTTCTTTTTTAATAATATTTATTATAAAATATATAATTTCTTTAAACCTTTTCATAAAGTCTTTAATAAAGTTTATAAATTTATAAAAATATTATATCTTTTTAATAAACTTTCAAATTTTTTAATTTTAAATTTAAATTGATTTCCCTTTTTAAATTTAAATATTATTAAAGAAAATAATAAATTTAAAGTATTTAACTTTTTATATTTTATATTAAGATTTCTTTCATTTAATTATAATTTTATATTTTTTAAATATTTATAATATTTTTTATTTATATTTAATATATTCTTCATATATAATTAAATAAATTAAAATATTACTAATATAAATAAATATAAAGTTATTAATATATTTTTATAATATTACTTAATATCTTTATTAAATTACAATTTTCTTTAAGAAAAATTAATATTTCATTATTTAAAATTATTATATATAAAATAAAATAATTTATATTTATTTTTAATATATTTAAAATATTATTTTTTTAATTAATATTAATTAATTTTAAATAATTATATTTAAGCTAATTTTATACATTAATTAATTTAAGGTTTTAAATTAATAATAATAATAAATATTATTATTATAAAAATAATAATTATAAATTTTAAAATAAAAATTTAGATTTTATTAAATAAAATTTAATAATAAAAAATAATTTATAATAATATTTATAATAATTAATTTATAAAATAAAATAATATTTTTATTTATAATTATTATAAATAAAATATGTTTAATTTTATAATATTATAATAATATATTTTTTAATAATTAAATAATATATAATATTAATTTAAAATAAATTATAAATTTTAATAAATATATAAAAAAATATATTATAAATATTAAAGTTTCTTTAATTATTAATAATTGTAAAAGTTATTTATTAATTAAATTTTAAAATTATTATTAAAATAATAATATTATAATTTAATATATATTTATATAATTATTTTATAAATTTTAATTTTTTAATATATATATTTTATTACTTTTAAATTATAAATATAAATTAATAATTAAAACTTTAATTTATTATAATATTATATATATAAATAAAAAAAATCTTTCTTAATATTTTATTAAATTTTTTAAATTTTATTTATTATAAATAATATTAAATTAAAGTTTAAAATTATTGAATTAATATTATTAAATGTTAATAAAATAATTTTAATATTAAATATTATTAAAATAACTTATATATTATTATTAAAATTAAATTTCAAGAAATTATTAAATTTATTTTAAATATTATAAATACTTTATAATATTAATAAAATTATTAATTAAAATATTTATATTAAAAATTAAATTATTAATTATTAATTTAACTTATTAATATAAATTATTAATATTATTAATAAATTAAATAAAATAATACATTTTCTTTTTCATTTTAAAAGACTTTTTAAATATTTACATTATATAATTAAAATGTAATATAAATTCATTAATAATTATTAAAAAACGATTAATTACATTAAAATAAAAGTTATAATGCTTTTATATCGTGTGTATAATAACAGTGTAAACGAATATTAATAATTCTGGTAATATTATAATAAATGTAAATGTAATTTATATAAATAATAATAACATATAAAATGAAATTATTAAAAATTAAAATAAAAATAGTAAAAAAAGAAAATAAAATAATAATAATAAATATAAAAATATAATTAAAACCTTTTTTAAAAGATTAATGAATATAATATATAAAAGTTAAAAAAAAAAGTTAATAAAATAAAAAAATAAATTATTAATATTTATAATGTTAAATTTATATAATATGTATAAAATACATTTATACTTAATATAAGAAAATGATATATTAAATTAATTAAATTAATTAATATTAAAGAAAATAAATATAATTAAAAAGGAAATATATAATATAAAAAAAAAAGTAATTAATGTTATTAATATATTTTAAAGTTTATTTATAATAAGTTTAATTTATAATTAAATTAATATAATAATAAATAATATAAAGTTATAAAATAATATAATTATTATTTTTAAATATTATATAAAGAATATTATTATTAAAAACCTTTTAAATATTTTAAAATTAATTAATAAAAATTTTATTAAATTTATATAAGTTATAAATATAATATTTAAATAATTTAAAGTTATAATAACGTATTATTTATGTAATAAAAATGTAATTATAATATTTAAAAAAAAGTTATAATTTATAAAATTAATAATTAAAATTAAATTAAATAAATATTTAAAAAATAAATAATAAAAATAAAAAAATTATTTATTTTTATTATAAAAAGTTTCAAAATAAATAAATTATATAATATATATATAAATTTAATAAACTTGATTAATAAGTTGAAAAACGAGAATTTTCCTTATATTAAGAATTTTAAGTTAATATATAAAAAAGTAAAAAAAGTTACTATTATTACAGTAGTGTTTTAAGTAAGCTCCTTGGAAATTGCGTAAGCATTATGTAATAATGGGATGTTTTAAAAGGTAAAGTTTTTCCCGTGTAAATTTTTTATAAAAAAAATTCAAATAAAATAATATTTTAAATATTATAAGTTTAAATATATGGTAAAATATTATTAAGAAAAAGTTTATTATATTAAATATATAGGTTTAATTTATAAAGAAAAAGAAAATAAATACATTAGTATAATTTAGTGTAAAAATTATAATGAATTATATATTATTTAAAATTATAAATGTAAATACGTAATAAAAGTAAAAAAAAAAAAATGAGGAAAATATATATTTATTATTTAAGGTAATTTAAAGAATAAAATAAATTAAGTTATTACTTTAATATTAATTAATTAATTTATAATAATTTTAAAATTATTTATTAATAAAAGAAAATTAAAAATATAAATAATTTTAACTGAAATTACAATAATATTAATACAATGGTTAATACATTGAAAAAAGGATACTTTTAAAAAAATGTAAATGTAATAAATATATTAAAAATTAATATAATTTTTTTTAATTATATTTTTACTTTTAATACTTTTAATAACGTTCCGTTATAATTTTATATTACTTAATTATAAAAAAGAAAATTAATAATAAATATATTTTAATAATATTTAATAATAAAGGTAAAAATAATATAATAGAATATAATATAAAGGATAAGGATTTTAATTTAAATGTTAAAAACCTAAAATAATTATAATATTATAATAATATAAAAACTATAATTTATTAAAAAAAAACTTTATAACTTTATTAATAACGGTTATATATTTGTGTAAAAAGGAGTTAAAAGGGTAATAATTTATATACGTCAAATAATAAATACGAAAATTTAAAAAGGAAAAACAAAATATAATTAAATAATGTATTATTTTAACATTATTATTAAAAAAGTTATACTATGAAATGTATATATAAAACTTATAAAAAGTATATGTTATAATTTTTTATAAGAAATATAAAAAGAAAAAGAGTAAAAACTATATAATGGTAAAGGATTTTATTATATATTACTTATTATAAGATAAAGAAAATAAAATAATTAAAAATTTCAAAAATTTATTGAAATTAATTTTTTATTAGCGTTTTAAGCTAGTTATAAAACGGGGTAAAATTATTAAAAGGATATAAAGATAAAAAGATTTAACGTTTAATTTAATTTAAGTAAATATAAAATTATTATATATAAAATTAAAAAAATTAAATTAAGTTAAATCGGATTATATAATATTAAAAATAAATGTTTTTATTAACTTATTATTAAAATGGTTATAATTCGAATATAAAGTGTAAATATAAAAAAAAGATATAAATATAATATTGTTAAAAATAAAAATGAAAAAAATTATAATTTTTAAATTTTTTATAAAGTTAAAAGAATTAAATTTATATATTAAATATTTAATAAATAAATTATAATGGATAATTAATATAACGATATTAAAGTAAAAAAGCTTTTTCCTTTATATTACATTATAATAAAATAAGAAAGTTAAAAAAGTTAAAAAAGATATAATAAATGTAAAATAAAAATGGTAAATATTAAAAATAAGGTTATATTAAAATTAGTTAAAAGTAATAGTAAAAATATATAAGAAGGTAATTTATATAGTAAAAAGGAATTATTAATATTGAATTTTAATTAAAATATTTATAAATAATAAATTATTTTAAATATTAAAGTAATGAATTTATTTCAAAAGTTAATAAATTAAAATAAAGCATTTAGGTTTTTTTACCTTAAAAAATAATAGTATATAATAATTATAAATAAAAACCTATAAAAAAAAATAAAAATGTTTAAGGATAATTTTTTTTTTAATTTAATATTAGATTTTATAAATATTAAGTCTTTTATTAAATATATTAAAAAGTTTTAAATGAATAATAAAATAAGTTAATATATTATAAAAGAAATATTTTATAAAATAAAAAAGTGGAAAGTTTTTAAGGAAAATAAGTTTTGTATAAAGTACTTTTATAAATGTAAAAAATAATTATTTAAAGTTATTATTTTAATAATTTAATATAATTTTAAATATAAATATTATTTAAAAAGATTATATTATGTAATTATTAATGTTTTATTTAAGTTAGGTAAAATGGTAAAAGAAAAAATTTTATTAAATATTATTGAAAAAGTAATGAAATACATTATGGTTTAATAAATTATATTTATAATGAAATATTATGGATTATTACCTAATAGGTAAATAAGTAATAGAAAATATAGATTAATGGAGTTAATTATTTATATAATTATTAAAGTAATATATTCAATTTAAAAAAAAAGTATTAAAGTAATTTTATTATAATTAAATATAATAAAAACTTTTAATTATATAATTATAAAATGTTTATTTTATATATTTAAATAAAAAGGGTTTTTAATATAAATACGAAAATAAGTAATAAATTTTATAAATAATAAAAGGGTATAATTAATATTTAATAATAAGGTTAATTAAAAAATTTAATTAAATATAAAAGTTTTATAAAGGTTTTTATTTTTTTTTTAATTTTATTTATATTATATATATTTATATTTTATAAGGAATTTAAGGAAAAAAGTATATTTGTAATAAAGTTTATAAATAATATTAATTTAATAATAATAAAATTTAATAATAAAAAAATGTTATTAAGTTAAAATAAGTTTATTTAAAGTATAAAATATAGGTAATTTAGTATAAAATAATATTTACCCTTTAAAAAAGTAAATTAATATATTTTATTAAAATATAGTACTTTAATTAAATAAAGGTTAAATTAAGGATAATTATTATAAAACCTATAAAAGGAATACGGTTTTTAAACGTATAATTAAATAAGAAATTATATTAAAAAAAGTATTTAAAGGTAATCAAAACGAAAATAAAAAAGTAATAATATGTTTTTTTTAAGTTAATAATCTTAATTTAAAAGTGTGATATATTAAAAGTAAAAGAATTTTATATTAAAATAATATATAGTATAATAATGTATAAAGCGGTAATTTAATATATATTTAATAAAAAAGGTAAAATTAAAGGTATAATTTAAAAGTTAAAGATAATTTAATTAGTTTATTTTTAAGAAATTATTGAAATATATAAAGTAATATTAATAAAGTATATAAAAAATAAAATAAATTACTTGTTATTAAATTTTTATTTTAATAAATAATTAATTAAGTTTAAAAAAAAGAATAAAAGTAAGTATAATCTAATAATAATTATAAGTTATAAAATTATTATATAGTTAAAAAAACTTAAAAAATAAGGAAAAGATTTTATAAAAAAAAGAAAAGGTAAATTTAAAGGATTTTTTATAATTACCCTTATTTTTTACCATATAATAATAAAATATTTTATATATAATGTAATTATAAAAAAGCATTAACAAATAATAATAAAATTAAAATAATTATATAATGATTTTTATAATTAAAATTATTACTTATATATGAATTAACGTTATAATTAATTAATAAAAAAAAGATTTAAAAACCCGTTAAAATTAAAATATAAATAAAATTTTAATAAATTTAAATAAGTAAAAATATATATAAAATTATAATAATATAATTAACTATATAAAATATTAATAGAAAAACTAAAAAATAAACCCGCTTTTTAAAATTTAATTAAATTAAATTATCTTTAATCTTAAAATTAATTTAATTACTTTTAAAAAAACCTTAACTTTCCACCGGATTTACTTAATTTTCAAGCTCTTTTACAAAAATAACATTAACGTTATAATTAACCTTATAAGTAATATTATTTACGGCTTTTATAATTATTATAATAACAATTTAATAAAAATTAATTAATTATAAAATGATATTTAAAACCCATTTAATCCCGTTTTATAAAAAAATTTAAAAATTAAAAGTAAATATTTTAATAAAATCCTTAAATAAAGTTAATTACTATATAAAAAAAATATCTTAATACGCTTTATCCGTATTATTATTATTTTACACCTTGAAAATAAACTCGTATATCTTATAAAAAAACATTTACTTAGTGGTAAATTAATATTAAAACCTTTTATGCTTAAAAAATAAATGGAATTTCAAACTTACCACTTAAACTAAATAATTAATAAAATCTTAAATAAAGAATTAATAAGCGCGTTAAATTAATAATAACATAAAAACAAAAAAAAATATATATACATTATTATATTAATAATAAAAATAAAAAATAAAAAATAAAAATTATTATTATTATATTTATAATTAATAAATAAAAATTAATTTATTAATATCCATTTAATTAAATATTATATTATAATAATAATTAATTTTAATAATAATAAAACTATAAATAAAATAATTTATAATTATAATAATTTTATTATAAAATTTATAAAATAATTAAAAATATTTAAAATTAATAAAATTAATAAATATAAAATTATTAAATAACTTTTAATTTAAAGATTTTTTAAAAAATTAATGCATATATTTAAGAAATTTAATTAAAACTTGTAAATCCTTAATTATAACATTATTTACTTTTAAATAAAAATTAATTAAAATAAAGTAAAAGTATATAAATTAAATAATAAAATACTTATAATAATATAAATAATATTACTAATATATCTTTAATAAATTAATTAATTAAGTAAAATTATAATATAATTAATTTAAAAAAAATATTTTAAATAAAGTTATATATATTAAAAATAAAATAAATATAATTTATATATAAAAAACATTATATAAAAATATCCTAATATAATATAATATATTTTTTAAGTATAAAAGGGTTAGAATTTAAATCTTAATCCTAATTTTAACTTATAAATAAAAAGTTAAAAGGAAAATTATCTTTTTAACTTTTATTATAATAATAATTACAATTTTTCCTTCCCCCTTTTTTATAACTTTAATTACAATTATAATTAAATCACATTATTTTGGTATAAAGAAATATAATATTAAAAGTTAATTATTAAATAATATTTTATAAAATATAATAAAAAAAAATAAAGAAATAATTTATATGAAAATGTAAAAGAAATAAAAAAAAATAAAGAATTTAAAGAAAAAAAAGGAAATAACAATTTTATTTTTAAATAAGAAAATTATATTACCTTTTTTTAACTATTATAAACATATTATAAATATATATCCCATGATTAAATAAAACCATTTATAATAAATACATTTTTTTATAATATTTATTTAAATTAAAATATTATTTTAATATATTTCTTTTTTAAGGTTAATAATAATATAATAAATTATTATATAATAAACCTTAATTATTTATTACCTTTAAAGTAATACTTTAAAACTTTTTTTTTCGATTTTTATATAATATTTAATTTATTAAAATAATAAGATTTTAATAAAATATAATAATAAATAATGTTACCATATAATAAAAATTATAAAGATTAAAATAAATTAAATTTTATTTACCGTAAATATAATATTTATTTAAATATTTATTAAATAAAAACATTAATAATGTTTAAATTATAAATAATGTTAAAATAAATAAGTTAAAATAAAATTGATTATTAATTATTATTATTATATAAAATAATATTATTAAAAAAAAGTAATTAATTTATAAAAGGTAAATTACTTTTTTTTTTTAAATATTAATATATTAAAAATAAATAAATATAATATAAAAAAGCTTTTATTTAAGTTATAACATAATTAATATTAAAAAGTTATTACTGTAATTTTATAATTATTTTATATTTTATAATAAAAGAAAAAAAGAAAAAAAAGTAATTATAAAAGCGGTAATATATGTGGAAATAAATATAAAGTAAATGCTTGGTAATCGTAACGTGATTATTTAGTATATGGTTAAATTCACATGTGAGCCGTTACTATTTAAATTAAAAAAAAGTTATATAAATTAAAAAAAAAAACCGTTTTTAAAACTTTTAAAAAAGTTCTTAAAAAAGGTTCTTTAAAAAAATAAAATTAAAATTAATAATATTATAAATTTTATAATATTATTATTTATAATATAAAAATATATAAAATAATAAATACATTATTTAATAATAATAATTAAATTATTTATAATTAAATTAATAATATATTAAATTTTTAATGATTAATTAATTTAAATAATAAATTTATAAAATATATTATATTATAATTTATAATACTTTTATTTTTTAATGAAAAATTAAATATTAAATTTTTTATTTAATTATTAAATAAATAATTTAAATATAAAATATAAAATTTAATTTTTATTTTTTTAAATATATTATTATTATTTATTAAACTAAAAAAAAAAGTAATTTAAAAGATAATATAATTTTATATTATAATAAAAAAAGAAATTTGATTAATTAATGAAAATAAAAACTTTAATAATTAATAAAATAAGTTATTTATGAATTATTTTTATTTTTTATTAATACATTACTTTTATTTTTTATTATTATAATTTTTTAAACCATTTTTTATTTATTATAATTATAAAATTACAATAAATTTTAATAAAAATCCTTATTTATATATCTTTTAATTTAAAAATATATATAATATTAAAATAAAAAATTAAAAGGTTTATTTAAATATTTGTCACGGGCACAAGTCACTGTTATCCAGCTCCGCTGGATAACATCGTGACTCCCTCCCTGACTCAGTACCTGAGTCAGGCCTTTCTCTTGTACATACAATAGGTGGACAAAAAAACCGAACATTTTAATTTTTATACGATTTATTTAATTTAATCATTACACCTTTAATTTTAAATATATAAAAAAGTTATATATAAAAATTATAATTTATTTTTAAATCTATAATTAAATATAATAATGATTTTTTAAAAGAAAATTTATTAAAAATGTAAAAAATTAAAGTTAAAATAATATTTTTAATAATATTTCAGAAATTATTTTAAAAATATAAAAAAATATTATAATTTTTTACTTCTTTATTTTTAAAAAGTTTAATAATTTATTTACTTAAATAATTGAATTAAATATTTTTATATATTATTTTCAATAAGTTATGAGTTTTTGAAAAGTGTGAGTTTTGTGAAATATTTAAGAAAAACCGCGTTTTTTAATAAAACTTAACATATTAAAAATTCTGTAACTTAACTAAATTAAATCGTAAAAATATATAATTTACTTTTATATTTAGATAAATACTTAAAATATTCTTTTACGACTTTTCCGTAATTTTAACTATTATATTTATAGTAAAAACTAAAATTATATATTTATGAAATTTAATACTTTTTAAACTTATTATTTTAAATATAATATTTAATAATTAAATAAATTAAAAATGATATTTATATTAATAATCCATTATATAATATTTATAAAAAAACGGAAAGTTAATATAATGATTTATTATAAAGTTATGGAAATTTAAAATGTAAAGGTATAATAATAAAGTGTGCGGTTTTTTTGTCCACCTATTGTAAAAGCCGCCTTACAGCTCTGCTGCAAGGCTCTTGATGTTCTGGTTCTCCAGAACATCATCTTCTTTAGTAGTCACCTTTTGGTCTCGTGATAATATTATAAATATCTTTAAGAAAAAATCCTTTTATAAATTTTAATTTTTTAAAAAATAATATCTTTATATTAAATATCGTTTTATTTTTATAAAATTACCATTAATTAAATTATTTTAATTTTATAAACTTTAAACTAATATATATAAATAAAGTTTTTAATAATTAAAATAAAAATATTATAATAATTTTAAAAATCACTATAAAAAATATTAATTAAAATATATAAAATTTTAAATAAAATTATAATGTAAAATTTAATACTTAAAAATAATATTATATTAATTATCTTTATTTTAAGATAATTAAATTATATAATATAAATAATTATATAATTATTTTTAAAAATATTTATTAAAGAATTTTTTTATTTATTTATAAATTTTTATTAAATAATTATTATTATTTTTATTAAATAAAATATTAATTAAAATAATTTTTTATAATTATTTTAGAAAGGTATTTATATATATTTAATAAATTATTTTATAAATATTTAAAAAGTTATTATATTAATTAATTTAAAATATATATTATTTTTTTTTAAAAAAAAAAATTTAAAATTAATTTTATTAATATATAAATTACCATGTATATTATAATTTATAATAGTATTTAATTAATAAAAAATGTTGTAATTATTTATTAAATTATAAAACTTTTATAAAATATTAAAATTTATAATTTTAAATTTTATTTATAATAAATAAATTAATTTTATAATGAAATATATTTATATTTATAAAATCTTATATATAAACTTTAAATATTTTTAATTTTAAATGAATATTTTAATTATATTAAAAGAAAATAAAAAATATATTAAAATAATATTATAATTTAAAATTTATTTTAAATTAACTTTATTATTATAATAATTTTATTAATTATATTTATTATATTAAAATTATATATAATAATTAATTTTATAATATTTATATTAAAATTTTTTACAATTATTATTAATATTATATATATTAAATTATAACACAATTTATATTAAAAATTTAAAGTTATAATTTTATTATTATTTTATATTATATTATAAAATAAAAAAAAAAGAAAATAATTATAAAAATAATAATATATATGGACATAAATGTAAAGTAAATAATTAACAATTATAATGTAATTATTTAATATATAATTAAATTTATACGTAAACCATTATTTATTAAAAAATAAAAAAAATATAAATTAAAATTAAAAATTATATTACTTTAAATTAAATAATATTTTTAATTAAAATAAAAATTATAAAAAATAAAGTCTTAAATATAATAAATATAATATAAATAATTATAAAAAATAATTAATTTATAAATAATAAAATAATTAAAATTATAAATAAAATAAATTTTATAAATATAATTATTATAAATAATAATTATTTTATTAAATTTAATAATAATAAAGTTAATTTAATAAATCTATTAATAATTATTTAAAGATTTAAAATAAAATATATATAAATATTATTAATTTTAAGAAAAATTAAATTAAATAATATATGATTATAAATAAATATATAATATTAAAAAAAGTAATTAAAAGAAATTATAAAAAAATATATATATAAATTAATAAAAATAAAATTAATAAAAAAGTTAATAATATATATAATAACTTTATTATTTCTTATAATTTAACCTTTTTAATAAAAAATAAAATTAAATTTATTATAATTAATTTAAAAATAAAATAATATTTTTCATTTATAATTTATTTAAAATATATATAATTTAATTTTAACCTTTAAATTATTTAAAATATAAATAAATTTATATTTATAAAAAATGAGTATTTATAAAAAATAAAATATATAATATTATTATTATTAAATTATAATAAAGTATTAAAATTAATATAAATTTTATAATTTATATATATTTTTAAATGGAAATTATATAAAGGAATAATTATAAAGTTCTTATAATTTATATAAATATAAATAATTTAAGTATTTTAATTAATTAATCTTAATATAAGAAATTTATTTTATATATTTAAATTATAATTATTTCCTTTATGTCTATAAATAATATTATAAAATAAATCTTTTTAATTAAAAAAATAATATTTAAATTTAATATTATAAATATTTATAATAAAAATCACGTTATTAAATAATTTATAATTAAAACTTTATTAAGTTATAATAAATTTTAATTAAATATATTATTAAAAACCCTTTTTATATATAAATATATAATTAATATATTTTACTTTAATAAAACTTTAATTATAAATTTTTATATTTAATTAAAAATATTTATTAAAATTATATATAAATAGAACTTAATTTAAAAAAAAGCCTTAATATAAATTAATATTATAATATTTATTAAAACTAAAATATAAAACTTTTTCTTATATATTAATTTTTTAATATTAAAATTAAAAATTTTACATAAAATTATATATTTATTTTAAAAATAAACAACTTATTTAAAGCTTTTATACTATTTAAATAAATTATATTAATGCTTTTTTTTACTTTTACAAATTAATTTATTCACATTTAATAAAAATAAATATTAAATTATATTAAAAATCATTATAATAAAAAACGTTTAACCGTTAAATAAAAAGAAATAATTTTTATATAAATAATAACAATTATTTTTAAAAAATATTTATAAAAAATAATAAATATTAATAAAATTTAATTTAATTAATAAATTAACTTATATAATAACTTTTAAATAAAAAACATTTTAAATTATTTAATTTACTTTTAATATAAATAAGATAATTATAAATTTATAATTACTTTTAAAAAGATAATATTTTAAAAATTTATTTTATTATAAAATTAAAAAAAAATATAAATTTATTTAAAAAACCTTTATATTTAATTTATTAAATATATATATAAATTAATTATTAATTATAATATTTAAAATAAAGTTAGTTTTATTAAAATAATATATAATAAAAAAATAAAAATATATTTAATAAAAGGTTAATAAAATTAAATAATATTCTCTATTAAAATTTATAAATTTAATATTAATAAATAAAAGGTAATGAGTAAAATCTTTAATAATATATAATAAATTAATAAATTTAAATATATAAAATAAACTTTCCCATTTAATCTTTTTTATTTTTATTATTTATTATATAATAAATAAAAAAGAAATTATTATTAACTTCTATTTATTAAATAAATTTATTATTTTTTATATTAATTTTTAATTTATTTAAAAAAACTAATTAATAAAATCCATAACTTTTATTATATTATTATTTTAAATTACTTTATATGTTTTTATTAATTATTTATTTAATTAAAATATTAAAATAAAATAATAATTATATTATTGAAAAACTTTAAAATTTTTAATATAATTTTAATAAATTTTTAAAATAATCTTAAATATATTTGATATTATATAAATAAATAAATACAATTGTTTAAAAAATTCTTTATAATATATATTAATAATAATAATATTTTTTTTTAAAAAAATATTAGATAATTATTTATAATATTAAATAATAATTTTCGAGCTTTTTTTAAATATTAAATCTTTTTATTAAATTTAAAACATTTATTTTTAAATATTTAATAATTTAATAATTTAAATATTTAATAAATAATTAAAACATAATTTTAATTAATAATAAAATTATAACTTTTTAAAAATTAAAAAAATATTTAATATTAATAAATTTAAAAATATACATTACTTTAATAAGATTTTTAAAGAAATTTATAATTTAATATTAATAAATATTACTTTTTTTTAAAGAAAAAGAAAATTAAAATCATTATTAAAAAATAAATAAAAAACAATAATAAATATAATAATTAAATAAAAGAAATAAATTAAATTTATTAAATTTTAACTAATTTAAAAATAAATTAATAATTTTAATAATATTTAATAAAACATTATATTTCTTATATATTTCATTTATTAAAATTAACAGAAAATTATTTTTTTAAAAATAAATATATTATAATAAAAAAACTTTATTATAATAATTTTTTATTATAATAAAAAAAAATGAAATTTAATTAATTATAAATTTAAATAAATTTATTTAATTTATAAATAAAATATTAATTAAAATTAAATAATAATATTAATTTATAAATTTAAAAATGATTTAATTTATTTAAATTTATATATAATTATATTTATATAATATAATAATATTAATAAATTATAAAATTATAAAAACTATAATTAATTAAATAAATTTAAAGTTTATAAGTTTTATAAAATTTAATATATAATTTATAATTATAATAATATATTTTCTTATTTTAAAATAAATATTTAATATATTTTTAAATATATACTTTTAATATTAAATGTTTTATTACATTTATTAATGCATAATATTATTTTTAATTAATAAAAAATTATAAATAAATTTAAAAATTAATTAAATAATGATATTAAAAAATGTAATTATATTAATAAAATATTTGTACTATTATAAAATAACTTTTTTAAAAATAATTAATAATTAAATATATTTAAAATTGAAAGTTAAATAAAATTATAATAAAAACTTTAAAAAAATATTAATAAATAAATTTAAAATAATTTTTTGTTATTAATTAAATAAAAATAATTTAATATATATAAAAATTAATAATAATTTATATTAATTTTATAAAAATAATATATAATTTAAAAACTTTTTATTTAAATTAATAAATTATTTAAATAATTATTTAAATTATAATATAAATTAAATAAATTAAAGAAAATATTAAATAAATTAAAGAAAATATTAAATAAATTAAAGAAAATATTAAATAAATTAAAGAAAATATTAAATAAATTAAAATTAATTTATAAATTATTTTATATTATTATTATTAATTTTATTTTTAATATAATTAATATTTTATTAATTAAAATTATTTAATAAAAAATAAATTGTAAAAAGATTAATATTATATTTATAATAATATATAAATTAAATAAAATATTTTCATTTATTTTTAAAAATATTAAATATATAATAAAAAATTAAATAAAAATATTAAATATTATATTATTTTTAATAAATTAAAAATTATTAATAAAAATGATATTAAATAAAAATTTAAAATTTATATTTAAATTTATTATAAAATTAAAAAGTAATTATTAAAAGAAATAATATTTTAAAAAAATAAAATATTAAAAACCTTATAATAAAATTTTAAAATAGCTTTTATATATAAAAAATACTTTTAATTTAAATATTGAAAGAAATAATATTTTAAAAAATTAAAACATTAAAAACTTTATAATAAAACTATAAAATAATTTTTATATATAAAAAAAACTTTAATTTAAATATTAAATTAATAAAGGAATTATAATATTATTTAATAAAATAAAATAATAATAACTTATAATTATAATAAAATTATGATAAAATTATAATGATAATAATAATAAAATTATAATAATACTAATAATAAAATTATAATAATAATAATAATTTATATATAATTTTAAATATATATTAAATATTTTTATTATAATTATAAAATATTTATTTTATTTTTATTTTTATATAAATTACGGTATAATTAATATTAAAAAATTAATACTGTAATTTTATTATTATTTTATATTTTATAATAAGATAAAAAAGGAAAAGAAAGTAATTATAAAACGGTAATATATGTAAAAATAAATATAAAGTAAATGTTTAATAATTATAATGTAATTATTTAATATATGGTTAAATTCACATGTAAGCTATTATTATATATATTATTATATTTATATTTATTTTATTTTATTTAATTATAAAATATAAAATAATAATAAAATTTTAATATTAATTTTTTAATATTAATTATATTATAATTATTAATAATTATTAAAAATTATATTATAATATATATATATATATATATATATAATTAATTAAATTTTTAAATAAATTAATTTTTAATTAATATTATATATAAATATTTTTTATATTATTATATTAAATTATCTTTATTTTATTATTTTTTATATTTAAATATTTTTTATTAATAATTTATATAATAATATAAAATTAATAAATATTTTTATATAATTAATATTATATTATTTTATATAAATATATTATTATAAAAATATAATTTTTAATATTAATTATAATTAATATAATATATTAATAAAATTATTTATTATAAATTTTTAAAATAAATTTTAATGTTTATTTAATATTTTTTTTAATATAAAATTATTTAAATTATTTTTTATTTAAATGTAATTATAACATAATTAATATTAAAAAATTAATATTATAATGTTAGGACAATAATCACGTGGTGGTGGTAGAAGCTAAAGCTTAACCCGGGCAAGGTTAAGCCTTACCTACGATTTGGTCAAATGGAGATTCCTCCCACATTTTTGTAGAATTACCTTTCTTTAATTCTTATAATTACAATTATACGTTTAATTGATTTCATTCCGTTATTTTTTTCGATAAGCTTTACGATATCGTAAAGCATTAATTAATAATTAATTCCAACATATAATTTTATTATTCTTTTATATTTTCTAATAAAATAAAGTAAAAAAAGAAAATAATTATAAAAATAACATTATATATAAAAATAAATATAAAGTAAATATTTAATAATTATAATATAATTATTTAATATATGGTTAAATTCATAAATAAATTATTATTAAGTGAATTAATTATATATTAATAATTATTTATTATATAATTATATAATTAAATAAATTAATAAATAATATAATATATTTAAAAAAAAATAATTTAATAATTTTTATATTTTATTTATATTTTTTCTTTTAATTAAATTAAGTAATTTAATTTAAATTTACATTTTCATTAAATTTTATAATTTAAATATTATTAAATTAATAAAATAAAAATTTAAATTATATAATAATATAAAATTATAATATTAAAATTAATTAATAATTAATTATTTTATAATATTATATAATTAATAAATAATTAATTATTTTATAATATCGTATAATTAATTAAAAAAATTAATTAAATAATGTGAAAATAAAATAAATGTTATTTTAAATACGAAAACCTTTTTCGTAATAATTGAAAAATTATAATTTTATTATAATTTTAAATTTAATATATATATTTTACGTATTTAATTATATTTATATTTTAAATTAAATATTATTTATATACATATTAAGGAAATATTTTTTAAAACCTTTATTAATTAAATAAATAATATAATTAAATTAAATATTTTTTATATATATTAAAAAAATACCTTTTAAAACTTTTATTATTATTAATAACCTTTTTAAAAAATATTTATATTAAGTTAATATTTATAATAAATTTATATTTTAATTAAATAACTTTTATAATAAAAAATTATATTAAATAATATATATTAAAGTATTTTATAAATATATATATTTAATAAATATATATATATTAAATTTATTATAAAATATAATATTAATTTAAAAATAATAAATAAAAATTAAAGTAAATTAAAACTTATAATATTAATTTAAAATGATATTTAATTTAATTAATTAAATTTATATAATTAACTTTTTTAATATATATTAAAATTAAAATTAATATTTTAAATAATATTAATTTAAAGTTACATTTAATTTAATTAACTTATATAAATTTGTATTTTATTATAACTTTAAAATATAATTATAAAAATATATTTATTAATTAAATTCTTTTTTAATTTATACTTATTACTTATTAATTTTCTTATATATTAATTTATATTTAAATTTATTAATTTTATTAAATATATTTTTCACCTTTTATTATAATTATTAATTTAATTAATTAACCTTTTATAATATTAATTATTTTTTATAATAATTTATATACTTGAATTTTAAACCCTCCCCCCCCCCCCCGGTTTAAATTTAAAAGCGAAAATTTTACATTATTACCATTATTATATTTTATTTAATTTAAAAATATAAGTAAAAAATTTTATTATTATTTATTTTATTTTAATTTAAATTTTTAAATTATATAAATTTTAAATACCTTTTTTTATTATTTTAATATTATTTAAAACATATAAATAATTTAATATAATATATAATTATAAAAAAACATTAAATAAAACCTTTTTTAATATTTTAATTTAATTATATAATATATTTAAAATAATAATTATTATATTATATTAATTATAATTTTTTAATATATAATAATATTATTTTTTTATTTTAATTAAAACTTTATAATAATATAAATATTAATTTAATATAAACCTTTTTAAAAAGAAAATTAAATATAATTAATTTTATATTTATACATATATTTAAATGGTTTTTATATTATTAAATATAATTTTTAAAATATATATTATTTAATAATTTAAATTAATATAAAAAATATATTATTAAATTTATTTATTATATTATTAATATTATAATTTATATATATATATATAATTCTATAATAAATATTTATATTATAATTATTAAATATTTATTTTATAATTATTTTTATATATATTATTATATTTATAATTATTTTTTTCATTTTATTTATTAATATAATTTATATTAATAAAAATAATAATAAATTTATAAAATTTATAAAATTTTATTTAAATATAATATTATTAATAAATTTTAATATAATAGTGGTTTGGCGCAGTGGTCTAGCGCCTGGCACTTTCTCTTGAGAGGGCATGAGTTCGAATCCTGCAATTATCATAACTTTTTAATTTCCGGTGAAAAGTTTAACTACTGTTGTTTAGTCCCTGTATAATGTGCTGGTTAAACCTTACTTACCCGCTTACTATAATGGCGGTAAAGTAAAAGAAGCTATTTTGATAATAGGTTATGTTGATGTTTAAATATTTAAGGACATAATGAACCTTTAAGTTATTAAATAGAAATTGCAGCAGTTACAGTCCGTATTTTAGGTTAGGTTCATTACTGTAAAAGTCGAGAAACTTTTTTTTATATGTACGTAAAGACCTTTTGCCAAAGGGGTTTTAAACGTATTCCGCTACAACACCTAAAGGCATTTTCCGAAAAAACTAATAATTTAAAGGAATATATTACAGGAGTATACTCGACAATAATATATTAATTATTGCTTAATACAAACATTTTAGCGGATTAATATTACATAACTACTATATTTATAACCCCATAAAATTATAATCCCCATAATATAATATTGTATTATACCTTAATCGATATTAATCCACAATTTAATTATAATTAAAAATAATTGAACTTATGTACCGAGGAAGACAATATTGCTACGTAGCAGAGGATAAGGAGTAACAGAGCGTTAGGTTTTTCCCTGACATTTTATACAATTTCCTAGCGAAAATTTTACTAAGGAGAAGCACCGACAGTATTTGAGCTATATGTAATTTAGCAATAGCGTTATTAGAACAGTTCGGAGTAAGATTAAATAAATAATAATAAATAAATTTTAATATAATTTATAAATTAATATATTATTATTAAATTCAAAATAATATATTATTTAATTAACTTATAATAAATAAAAATAAAAATAAAAAATTAAAATTTCTTTTATATTTTATATTATTAAATAAAATAATTTTATTTATATTAAATATATTATAAAATTATATAATATTTGTTTTAATATATTATATAATTATATTTAAAAAAAAAAGATAATATATATTTATTATAATATTATATTATTAATTAACTTTTAAAGAAAAATATTATCATTTAATATTTTATATAATTAAATATATAAATATTTTTTACTTAAATTTTTTAAAATAAAAATATAATTAATAATATTACTTTTATATTTACTTTTATTTATTTTTTTTTAATTATAAAATATTAAATAATAATAAAATTATAATAATAACTCATTAATATTAATTATATTATAATTAATTTAATTAATTTTAATTTTAATTTTAAATTAATTATTATATAAATTATTATATAAGTTTTATTATGAAAATTATATTATATATTTTATTAAATTTATCTTTATTTTAAATATTATAATTATTAAAATATTTATAATATTTTTTAAAAAATATTATAAATACTATTAAATAATATTTATTAATAAAATATAAAATATAATTATTTAATATATTCATTTTTAAAAATATATAATATTACCTTAAAATTTTAAATAAATATATTAAAAATAATATTTAAAATATATAATAATTATTAATTGAAAATTAATATTAAAAACGATATTTAATATTAAATATATGTTTAATGTTAAAGATAATGTTTAATGTTAAATATATGTTTAATGTTAAAAATAATGTTTAATGTTAAATATATGTTTAATGTTAAAGATAATGTTTAATGTTAAATATATGTTTAATAATTAATGTTTTTATTTTTTAAAACTTTTTAAAGATTTAAAAAAAAATAATATTTTTATCGTAAGATTTTTTTCGTTTTAAAAATTTAAAGTTTTACTATTAAATTCTTTAAATTTTAAAATTTATCTTTTCTATTAAATGTATATATTAAATAAAAATATACTATTTTTAAATGTTAAATATATTATTAACGTGAAACATATATTTAATATTAATTATTATATATTTTAATATATATATTAATGGTTAAAAACTTTTTAAATAATTTAAAACTTTTATATTTTCTTATCATAATATTTAATATATAAAAACATTATTTTAATAATTTAAATATAAAATTATTAAATTAAATATAAAATCATTATTTAATTAATAAAATTATAATATTATATATTATATAATATATAATATATTTATTATAATAATATATATATTTTTATTATAAGTAATAACTTATATATAAATTTAACCATATATTAAATAATTGCATTACAATTATTAAACATTTACTTTATATTTATTTTTACATATATTACCCCTTTTATAATTACTTTTTTTTCCTTTTTTATCTCATTATAAAATATAAAATAATAATAAAATTATAACATTAATTCGTTAATATTAATTATACCGTAACTTTATATTTAATATATATTTAATATATTTAATTACTTTAATTAATTTAATTAAATATTATATAATTTTTTAAATTTATAAAGAATATTAATTAAAAAATATAATAATATAAAAACTTTAATAATTATAAAAAATATATTAATACTTATATTAATATATATATATATAATAATAACTTATATATAAATTTAACCATATATTAAATAATCACGTTATAATTATTACATATTTACCTTATATTTATATTTATATATATTACCGCTTTTATAATTATTTTCCTTTTTTTTTATTATAAAATATAAAGTAATAATAAAATTATAATATTAATTTTTTAATATTAATTATATTATAATTTATATTTAAAATTATTATAAATTTATAATAATAAATATTAATAATAAATATATAATAATATTTTCATATATATTATTATATTAATTTTATATAAAAATATATAATTAAATAAATAAATTTTATAAAAAATTTAAAAATTATATATTTAATAATTTTAATATATTTATTATAAATTTCATATAATATAATTTACAAAATAATGGTTTATATAAAATAACGATTTATATAAATTAAAAATTTATTATAAATAAAATTTAATTATTATATAAAAACTTTTTAAAAGTTTTTATAAAAAAATAATAAAATAATCAATAATTAATTAATAATATAATTAATAAATATTATATAAATAATTAATAAAATTAATAAATTATTTTACTTTACTTTTTAAATTATTTTTTAAATTACTTTTTTAATTATTTTTCGAATTTTAAATTACGTTTATAACGTGTTTTAAACTATTTTTAAAACTGTTTTTAAAATTGTTTTTTCAACTGGTTTTTAAACTGGTTTTTAAACTGGTTTTTAAATTGGTTTTTAAACTGGTTTTTAAACCGCTTATCGAGTTTTTTTTAAAAATTACTATAAATGGTTAAATAAATATAAATTCGTAAATTTCATTTAAATTTTATTACTTTAACTCGTTAAAGTAATTTATTATTAAATTTACAAATTATAAAATAATTCTTTTAATATTATATAATATTTTAATATTTAATATAAAGTAAATATTTAAATATTTAATAATAATATATAAATAATTTTAATTATATTAAACTTTAAAATTATTTTATCATTATTTAAAAAATATAATTTATTTATTTAAAAATTTATATATATAATTTCTTTTATATAAAATATTAAATAAAAAAAGTTCTTATATTATATATAAAATTATAATATATTAAGCTTTTAATTATTAATTTATATATATATTTTAAAATTAAAAAAAAAAATATTTAAATTTAAAAATTAAAATTTATAAAATATATAAAAAAAATATATAAAAGTATTTATTATAACTTTTATTATTAACACACTTTTAAAATTGCTATTAAGCGCTTATTAATACACCTAGTATAATTGGTACATTTTTACCACGTAATTTTAATTAATTTAATTTTACCACTTTTTACCATTTTAACCATAATATTAATTTAAATTTAATAATTTAATATATAAATTTTATATCACTGTTTTCGCTTTAATTAAAGTTTTCTAATAATATAAATTTTAATTAAATATATATAGTATTTTAAAAACCATTTAAAAATATATTTAATTAAATATTAACTATTATTATTATTATTAATATATATTAACTTTTTTCCTTAAATAATCTTATAAGTAAAGCTTATATTTAATTAATATTTATATTATTGGATAACTTTAATTAAAACGAAATTAACAATATAACTTTTATATATTTACTTATAAAAATTAATATAATATATTAGGTATTATAATAAATAAAACTTTGGAAAAAGCTTTAAAACAAGCTTTATAAAAGGCTTTTTTACAGTTGCACTAATATTTAATTAAATATTTAAGTATATCTTTAAATAGCTTTTAAAATACCGCATATATTCGATCAAGACTTATATTATTAAAAAGCTTTAATTAAGGTAAAAACAGTAATATAGAATTTATATATTAAATTATTAAATTTAAATTATTATTGTAATTAACGCGTTAATAATTATAAATAGGTAAAATGTATTTAAATATATTAAATGTATTAATAAACGCCCAATAATAATTTAAAAATATATTAATAATAAAAGTTTTTATTATTATTATTATTATAATAATATTTTTAAAATCTTTATTAAAATATTTTTTTTATAATTATTTAAAATTAATAACTTTTTATAATTTATTATATATATTTTTTTATATATTTATTAAATTAATTTAATTTTTTTAATTTAATTTTATTAATTATTTAATATATTATTATAATAATATTAAAATATAAAATATATTTTATTTATAATTATAATAAAAAATATTATTATTATAATACAATAAGTGGACAAAAAAACCGCACACTTTATTATTATACCTTTACATTTTAAATTTCCATAACTTTATAATAAATCATTATAATAACTTTCCGTTTTTTTATAAATATTATATAATGGATTATTAATATAAATATCATGTTTAATTTATTTAATTAATAAATATTATATTTAAAATAATAAATTTAAAAAGTATTAAATTTTATAAATATATAATTTTAATTTCTGCTATTAATATAATAATTAAAATTATAAACAATTCTTAAAAAGATATTTTAAGTATTTATTTAAATATAAAAATAAGTTATATATTTTTACGATTTAATTTGGTTAAGTTACAGAATTTTAAATATGTTAAGTTTTATAAAAAAAGTGATTTTTCTTAAATATTTCACAAAACTCACACTTTTCAAAAACTCATAACTTATTGAAAATAATATATAAAAATATTTAATTTAATTATTTAAGTAATTAAATTATTAAACTTTTTAAAGATAAAAAAATAAAAAGTTATAATATTTTTTTATATTTTTAAAATAATTTTTAAAATATTATTAAAAATATTATTTTAACTTTAATTTTTTACATTTTTAATAATTTTTTTTTTTAAAAATCATTATTATATTTAATTATAAATTTAAAAATAAACTATAATTTATATATATAACTTTCTTATATATTTAAAGTTAAAGGTGTAATAATTAAATTAAATTAATTATATAAAAATTAAAGTGTTCGGTTTTTTTGTCAACTAATTGTAAATAATTAAAATTAATTTTTAGATAATAAAAAAATATAAATAAAAATATAATAATATATTTTATTTTTATAATTATATATATTCATAATATTATTATTATTATTAATAAACATGATAATATAATATATCATTTATTTAATAAAATATTTATAATAATTGTATTAAATAATTATAATATTTTTATAAAAATTATTTTTTTTATATATTTTTTTTAATTTATTTAAATTAATTAAACCTTATAAAATCCTTTATATTATAAGCTTTATATAAAATTAATAAATTAATTATAATATTTTTAAAAATATAAAATAATAATAAAAATATAAAATTAATTATATTATAATTTATAAATAAAATAAAATATAATAATTATTATAATATAATTAATATAATTAATATAATTAATATAATTATTATAATTATTATAATTAAATAAATATAATTTTTATATTAAATATATTAAATATATTAATAACCATGTAATAATAATTTAAAAATATATTAATAATAAATATTATTATTATTATTATTATTATTTATATTTTAAAATATCTTTTTTATTCATGGTTTTTAAAATATAATAATAAATTATATTATTAAATTAAAATAATAAAATTTAAATAAAATTTATAAATTTATATTTTTTTATTATATAAATATTTATTTAAATTATTATAAATTTATTTTATTATTATGTTATTTACCTTTTATATAATTATTATAATTTTCTTTTTAAAAAAATTATTATTACTTTTAAAATAATTATTAAAATTAATAATAAATTAAAATAAAAAAATAAAATATAATAAAACATTTAATAAATATATAAAACATTATATAATTCTTAATAAATTAAATATTATTAATAAAAATAATATTAAATAAAAATTTAAATTTTATATTTAAATTATAATAATATTTTTAAAAAAATTAAAATATTAATTTAAAAAATTTAAAAAATTATTACCATTAAATTAATAAATATAATAAATAATATTATTAAAATATTAAAATTACTTTATAATATTATATAATAATTAAATTAAATATAAAATAAATATTTATTATATTAATTTTATAATATAATGTTAATAAATTTAAATTTTAAACTTTAAAATTAAATTATTATTAATATTATTAAAAATATTTAAATATTTATTAAATTTTAAATTTTAAAAGAAAATATATTAATAAAATGTATAATATATTATAATTTATATTATTAATTATATAAGAATTATACATAATAAAAATCATAATTTAAATTTTTTAAAAATTAATAAAAGGATTTATTTTTATTTATATAAATAAACCTTTTTATAATTAAATTAAAAAAAGTAATTTTATTAAAAAATTAAACCTTTTATTATAATTGAAAAATAAATAATTTAATCTATAAATGTATTTTATTTATTTATTAAAACATACCTTAAATTATATTATTATAATTTTTTAATTATAATATTTAAAAGTTAAATTTATTTATATAAAAAAAATAAAATTAAATAATATATTTCTTAAAAATAATATAAATAAATTAAATTTATTTAAAATAAAAATATTAATTAATAAAAGAATAAATAAAATTAAAAAAACTAATTTCATTAATTTTATTATATTTTTATTTTAATATTTATAATTATTATAATTTTATTTTAATATTTATAATTATTATAATTTTATTATAAAATTTATAAATTAAATAATAATTAAAAAACTTTTATATAATGGTTTTTTAAATATATAATAATATTTTATAATTTTAATTTATTAAAATATTAATAACAGTTAACATGTAAATTTAACCATGTATTAAATAATTACGTTACAATTATTAAATATCCACTTTATATTTATCTTTACATATATTATTACTTTTATAATTATTTTCCTTTTTTTTCATTTCATTATAAACTATAAAATAATAATAAAACTGTAACATTAACTTTTTAATCTTAATTATATTATAATTACATTTAATAATTTTAATTTATTAATTAAAAATTTTTTATATATTTTTTTTATTCTTTTTTTATTTATTCTAAAAATATTTATAAAATAATATTAAAAATTTATTTTATTTTTTTAATAAAAGTTTTTTAAATTATTTTATTATATAAAAAAAATTAAAGTTTATATTAAAGATTTATTTTAATTATAATAAAAAAAGTATTATTATAGAAAAATATATTTAAAAAACTTTTATAATTTTTAAAAAATAAAAATTATGATAATTATAAATTATTATTATATAATTTTATTAAATAATATTATAATTCTTTTTTTAATTTAATGTTTAAATTAAACTTTTTTTTATATATATAAAAATTATTTTATAATTTAATTATAAATCTTATAATATTTTAATTCATTAAAATATTATCTTATTTAATAATCATTTTTTCTTTTTATAATAATATAATATTTTATTATTTTAAAATTAAAAAATTACTTATTTATTTTTTTTATTTAAATATATAAATAAAGTTTTTATAAATTTAAATTTATAAAAATAAAATACCTTTAATTTTTTTATTTAATAAAAATTATTATAATTATAAATTAATTTTAATTATTTAATTTAACTGTTATATATTTATTATTTAAAAAGGATTATAAATTAATAATATTATTATTAAAAAAATAAGTTAATTAATATTAATATTATAATTTAAGTAATTTTCATTATTATTTATTTAAAAAACCATTATAAATTTATATTTTCATATATATTAAATATATACATTAATATAATTTTAAATATATTATAATTATAAATATATAATTTTAAAATGAAATAAATATTTAATATTATTTTATTTAATTTTTTATTTATTATTAAAATATTTATTTAACATTAAAAATATGTATTTTAATTTTAAAATCTTTATTTTTTAATTAACTTTAATTATTAATTTAAAAGTTTTAATAAATATAAATAAAATTATAAAGGAATTTATTATAAATATATTTATTAATTTTATAAATAGTTTTAATTATATAATTTTATATATATATTTATAAATAATTTTTAAATTTAATTTAAAAATAACTATAAATATAAAAGTTTATTTTACATTTTTATATATTAATAAAATAATAAAAAAATATTATTTTATATTATTTTACATTTAATATAAAAACATTATTAATAAAAATATAAATATTTTTATATTTTCTAAGTTAAATAATGAAAAAAAGATTTTCAATTTATATATTATTTATAATTAATATAAAAAAGTATTAAATTAAAAATTTATAAAATATTTTATAAATATTAAATAAAATATAATATTATATAATATTTTTAAAAGAATTATTTATTAAAATTAATAATATAAATTAAATTTAATTTCATATTATATTTTTATATTAATAATTATTTAAAATGTTTATTTATAAATAAAATAATAAATTTAAATAAAAAAAGTTATATTATATTAAAAAATAATTACATTAAAAATCTTTTATAAATATTATAATTTAATAAAAGTTTTTTTTTTAAAAAAAAAAAGAAATTTATTTTTTATTAATTTATTAATATAAAAATAATCTTAATATTAAATATTAATTTTATATGTTAAACGTTTTATTTTTATAATAAGACTTTTATTATTAATACATTTTTAAATTATTATTAAACGTTTATTAATATAATTAATACATTTAAATATATTTTACTCATTTATAAATTTTAACGCATTAATTATAATAATAATTTAAATTTAATACTTTAATATATAAATATTATATTATTATTTTCGCTTTAATTAAAATTTCTGAATAATATAAATTTTTATTAAATATATATAATATTTTAAAAGCTATTTAAAAATATACTTAAATATTTAATTAAATATTAATGTAACCGTAAAAAAGCTTTTTTTAAAGTTTTATCCATTAAAACATTTTATATATTATATTAATTCCTATAAGTAAATATATAAAACTTATATCGTTAATTTCGCTTTAATTAAAGTTATTTAATAATATAAATAATAATTAAATATAAACCTTAATTATAAGGTTATTCGAAAAAAAAGATTAATATATATTAGTAATAATAATGGTGAATAAAGCTTTAAAAAGGGTTTTTTTATAATCGCACTGATATTTAATTAAATATTTGAGTATATCTTTAAATAACTTTTAAAATACTGCATATATTTAATTAAAATTTATATTATTAAAAAGCTTTAATTAAAGTAAAAACAGTAATATAAGATTTATATATTAAATTATTAAATTTAAATTAATATTATAATTAAAGTAATAGAAAATAATAAAATTAAATTAATTAAAATTAAATAATGAAAATATATTAATTATATTAAATATGTTAATAAACATTTAATAATAATTTAAAAATGTATTAATAATAAAAGTTTATAATAATAATAAATATATTATTATTTATAAATATATAAAAAAATATTTAAATAAAAATTAAATTTAACTTTTATTTTTTTTATATTTTTTTAAATTTTATTAATTAAAAATTTAAATGGTAAAAGTTATATATATATAAAGTATAAAAAAAATAATATTATTATTATAAAAAATTATTTTTTTATTTTATAAATTTAGAAAACTTTTTTAATATAAATATTATAATTAATTTTAATAAAATTTAAATTTATAAAAATAATAATTAAAAAATGATATTTACTATTAAATAAAAATTATTTAAATATTAAATAATATTATTTAAATTAATTAATAATTTATTTTATTATTAAAATTATATTAATAATATTTTAATTAATTTATTTAATAAAATATATTTAATTTATTTTAATAATATTATTATTCTTTTAAAATTTTAAAAAAGCTATGGGATAATTAATATTAAAGAATTAATATTATAATTTTATTATTATTTTATATTTTATAATAAAATAAAAGGGAAAAAAAATTAATTATAAAAGTAATAATATATATAAAAATAAATATAAGGTAAATAATTAATAATTATAATGTGATTATTTAATTTATGGTTAAATTTATATATAAGCTATTATAATAAAAAATATATAAAATATATTTTAAAAATATTTTATTATTTTTATAAAATTAAAATTTAAATAAATAAAAATAAATTTAATTTCTTTATATTTAAAATTAAAACTCTTAATTTAATAATTATAATTAATAATATTAAAATAAATTTAAAAAAAATTTAAAAAAAATTTAAATTGTTTTTAATTAAAAAAAATATTAAAAATATTAAAATATTTAAAGTTTTTTTTTAAAATTTATTAATTTTAAAAAAGACTTTATTTAAATATTTTGAAATTATAAAACCTTTAATAAAAATAAGAAAAGATTTTATAAACTTAAAATTAAAAAAATAATAAAATAATTTTATAAATTTTAAATTTATATTTTTAAATAAATTTATTTTAATAATTTATAATAATTTTAAAAATTGTTTATTAAAATAAATATTTTTAATTGAATTTATAATAATATTTTTTTTAAAAAAAATAATAATAAATAATATTTAATAATTTATTTTTTAATTAAAGATTTCATTAAAAATATAATTATAAAACTTATAATAAAAAGTGTTTTATTATAATTAAAGTTTTAAAAATATAAAAATTTAAATTAAAAAAATTAAAAAAAATTAATATTTTTATTAAATATAAAAATTTATAATATTTTATAATTATTAAATTATTTAATATTTAATAAATTAAATAAGTTAAATTTTTTAATTATTTTTATTTTAAAATATATATAATGAAAAGTTAAATAATAAATATTATATAGTTTTTAAAAAATATATATAAATAAATATATTTTAATAAATTAATTTAATATAAATTTAATAATAATTTTTCTTTTTATTAATTAATTATTTTTATATTTATTAATATATTAATAAATAATATTTTATTAAAATTAATTTTTAATTAATGTTTTACGATATTGTAAAGTTTATTAAAAAAAGTAATAAAATGAAATTAATTAAACATGCAATTATAATTATAAAAGTTAAAAAAAGGGAATTTTACAAAATATGAAATAAATTTTTATTTAACCAAATCGTGGGTAAAGTTTAACCTTACCCGGGTTAAGTTTTAACCTTTACCACCACCACGTGATTACTATTTTAACATATTTATATAAAAGTTTTTTTTAATTTTTTATATAATTATTATTTTAAAAAATCCTTTAAAAATTATTATTTAATATTAATATAAAAAATTAATATAACTTTTTTTAATTCATATAATAGGGTATTAAAAGTTTATATGTAAAAAGTTATTTTTTATTAAAATTTAATATTTATTTAACAATTTTAATAAGTAATTAAAAAATAAAATAAAATAATAAAAAATGATTTAATTATATTAATAAATAATAAATTAATTAAATAATCCATTTATGATTTTTATTTTAAGGATTTTAAGGTTAAATGTTATTAAATTTAAAAGTAAAATTAAAGTTAAAAAAAAATAATTTTTTTTTAACATTTTACATATTTTATATAGAATATTTAAAAATCTTTTTACTTTTATTAATATCGTTAATATATTTTTACCATTATAATTAATTTTAAAGTTTTTTTAAATTATAATAAATAATATAATAATTAAATTTAATAATATTTAAAATAAATTATTTTTATTATTTTATTTTTATTTTTATTTATTTATTAAAATTATTATATAAATGTTAAACTTTAATGGAAAATAACCCTTTACACATAAATTTTTAATAACCCATTATATATTTTAATTTTTAAAAAAATTTATTATTAATAATAATTTATATATAAATTTAATTATATATTAAATAATTACATTATAATTATTAAATATTTACTTTATATTTATTTTTATATATATTATTATTTTTATAATTATTTTCGTTACTTTTTTTATTTTATTATAAAATATAAAAGAATAATAAAATTACTATAAGTTACGGCACAATTAATATTAAAGAGTTAATGCTATAATTTTATTGTTATTTTATATTTTATAATGAGATAAAAAAGAAAAGGAAAGTAATTACAAGAGCGGTAGCACATGTGGAGATAAATATGAGGTGGATACCTGGTAATTGTAACGCGACTGCCTAGTACATGGTTAGATCCACATGTGGGCCGTTACTCTATATTAATTTTTTAATATTATTTATATTATAATTTTATTAAAGTTATTTATTTATTTTTAAAATTAATAAAATATTTTAAAAATATTAGAATTTTATATTTAATATTGGAATTTTATTTCTATTATAAATTATATAAAAATTATTATATAATATTTTTAAAATTATAATAAATATATATTATTTAAATTATTTAAAAAAATCTTTTAAAGATTTTTATAATTTTTAAAAATCTTTTATATATTATAAAAAAATATAAAAATTAATTATATTAAATTTCTTTTTTTAATTATAAATAATATAAATTTATTTATAATTATATATTAATAATAACTATTTAATTTATTAATATATATTATTATATATATATATTATTTTTTAAAAATAATAAATTAATTAATTATTTAATTAATTAAATTTAAGATTTTTATAAAATGCTTATAATAATTATTAATAATAAAAAAACTTAATTAATTTAAATATTTTAAAATTAATTTAATTAAAAATGTAAAATTATATTAATAAAATTTTTAAAGTTTTACCATTAAATTAATAATTAATTAAAAAATCATAATATTTTTTTAAAAAATATATATTTAAAATTATATTATTTATTTAAAAAAAAATTAATGATAATAATTATTAATTATAGAATTTATTATAAATAATTAAATATTAGAATAATTAAAATTAATTTTTTTTTATTAATTATAAATTATATTTAAATTTAAAAATTAAATTTTTTAATTTTACATTATATTATTTTAATTTATTAATAAAGTTATAAAATTTTATAAGTATTTTTTAAAATAATATTCATTATTATAAAATTATATATAAATTTATTAAAAATATAATTTTTTAAATATTATAAATTAATTTATTAAATAAATATAAATAAATATTAATTTATATTTATTTTATTATATAATGTTAATTTAATATATTATATAATATTAATTTAATATATTATATATATTATATTAATTAATGTTAAATAATTAAATTTATTATTATTTTTAATTATAAATTTAAATCTATTAAATTTTTATTATAAAATTAATATTAATATTAATATTAACTTTTATTATTAATATACCTTTAAATTATTATTAAATATTTATTAATATATTTAATATAATTAATACATTTTTACCATTTAATTTTAATTAATTTAATTTTATTACTTTTTATTATTTTAATTATAATATTAATTTAAATTTAATAATTTAATATATAAATTTTATATCACTATTTTCGTTTTAATTAAAATTATTTAATAATATAAATTTTAATTAAATGCATGTAATATTTTAAAAACTATTTAACGATATATTTAAATATTTAATTAAATATTAATGTAACCGTAAAAAAGCCTTTTATAAAGCTTTTTCCAAAGCCTTTTCCAAAGCTTTTTCCAAAGCTTTATCCATTATAACACCTAATATATTATATTAATTTTTATAAGTAAATATATAAAAGTTATATCATTAATTTCGCTTTAATTAAAATTATTTAATATAATAAATATTAATTAAATATAAACTTTAATTATAAAGTTAATTAAAAAAGAAAATTAATATATATTAATAATAATAATAATGATAATAAATGTTAATATTAAATTAAATATAAATATCTTTTAATAACTTTTAAAATATTATATATATTTAATTAAAATTTATATTATTAAATAATTTTTATTAAAATAAAAATAATAATATAAAATTTATATATTAAATTATTAAATTTAAATTAATTTTATAATTAAAATAATAAAAAATAATAAAATAAAATTAATTAAAATTAAGTAATAAAAATATATTAATTATATTAAATATATTAACAAATATTTAATAATAATTTAAAAATATTTTAATAATAAAAATTATATTAATATTATTTTTTTATTTAAATTATTATTTTATTAATTTTATTTAGATTTTTTATTTACAATATTTTAATTTTAAAATTTAATATAAATGATAAACGTTTATTAATTAAATTAATTTAATTAAAATAAAAAATTTAAATAAATTATAAAGATTTTTAAATATTTTCTTTAATTATATTATATTATTAATTAATTCATTTAATTATATAATTATAAAATAAATAAATATTAATTTATAATTAATTATTAATGAATAATAAATAATTTAAATATTATTTATATATTTAAAAAATATTAAATATATATTAAAATTAATTTTAAAACTTTATAATAAATATTTTTATTAATATATTATATTAATTATAATTAATATTAAAAATCATATTAATATAATAAAATATATATATAAATTAATATAATATTAATTATATAAAAATATTTATTAATTTTATATTAATATATAAATTATTAAAATAAAATATAAAAAAATTAAAAATAATAAAATAAAAGTAATTTAATATAATAATATAAAAAATATTTATATATAATATTAATTAAAAATTAATTTATTTTAAATATAAGTATTTATTAATAATTATTTTTTTATATAACCATTAATGATTTTTAATTTATAAATATTAATAAATATAAAATAATAATTATTTTTATTTATTATATTTATAAGATTTTACTTATAATTAAATAATATATATTATCCTTTTTATAAATAAAATTTTAATATTTTTTAACTTTTAATAACTTATTATTTATATTTTATTTTTTATAATTTATTTAATTATAAAAATTTACCATATAACTTTTTTTTTAATAAATGTTTAAATTATATTTATTTTTTTATAAATTACTATTAAAAATCTTTATTTTAATATTTTATTATATATAAAATAATAAATTATTATTATAAATTATTATTTTAAATGTAAAAAAATATATATAAAAAAAATAATTTAACTTATTAATTTTAAAAAATATATTTAAATCCTTTAAACCATTATTAAATAATTTATATATAATATTAATAATATTATTAAATATTAAATTAAAAAAAAATTTAATTTATTTTAAATTTCATTTTTATTTTTTTAATAATTTTATTATTTATATTAATAAATAATTAATTTATTTATATATATATATATTTATTAACAATTAATAAAATAATATTTATTATATTATTTTTTTAATTTAAATTTAAAATGAAATATATTTTATAATTATTATTAAATATTTTTAAAAAAGATAAAATAATAATAATAATTATATTAATAAAATATATATTATTTTTAAAAATAAATTTAAATTATTTTTAAATATATATTATATAATTAATATATAATAAATATAATTTAATATAATTTATTTTATTATTCTTATAAAAGAAATTACTATATATTTTTTTATATAATATATTTTAATATAAATCTTTTATAAATATATATTATATTATAAAATAAAATTTAATAATATTAAATTTAATAAAGAAATAAACATATATTTCATTTAAAAATATTTAAAGTAATATTTCATAAACCTTTTTTATATTAAATGTTTAAATAAAATTTTTAAAAAAAATAATAATAATAAAAATATTAATTAATTTTATATTAAATATAAATATTATTACATGAATAAAAGTAATAAATGTTAATTAAAAAGGTAATATAAAATAAAAAACATTAATATGAAATATATAAAAATAAAGATATTAATTTATATAATATATAAAAAAAAATTAAAGAAAAGTTAAAAAATAATAAAAAAAATAATTTATTAATCTTTAAAATAAAGTAAATAAAGGTTAAATAATTTTTAATTATAATATATTTAATTAATTAAATTTATTATTATTAAATTATTATTAATAATTTATTTATTAAAAACTTAAAAAATATTATTATTTATATTTTAAATTATTATATTAAAAGTATTTTTTAAAATATCATTTTTAATATAAATATATTAAAGGTTTTTATATTAAATTAAAAGTAATATTAAATATTTATTAAAAGTTTTTTAAAGTAAAAATTAAAAATAAATAATAATTATATTATTAATATTAATATTAAATTTAATAATATATTATTATAAATGTTGGAATCAATTATTGATTAATGCTTTACGATATCGTAGAGCTTGTGGAAAGAAATAACGGAATGAAATCAATTAGATATGTAATTGTAATTGTAAAAGTTGAAGAAAGGTAATTTTACAAAATGTGGGAGGAATCTCCATTTGACCAAATCGTGGGTGGGGCTCAGCCCTGCCCGGGCTGAGCCTTAGCCTCCACCACCACCACGTGACTACTGTCCTAACAATAAAATAAATTTTAATATTTTATTTTTTATATATTTTTAAAATATAAATTATTTAAATATATACTTAAATAATATTATTAATCAATTAATTAAAAAAAATGGAATATATATAATTATTATAAAAAAGTAAAAATATTTATAATTTTTTTTAATTTTATTATATTTTTTATAAAAATAAATATAATATAAATTTATATAAGATTTAATTATTTTTTTATAATTAAACTTTATCATTTATATAATAAAATTAATTATAATATTAAAATTAATAATATTAAAGTAAATAATAAATTTTATTATTATTATTAAATTAAAAATAAAGTATTTTAAAGGTTTATATTTAATATAAAAAATTTAAATATAAATTTTAATTATAAAATAATTATAAACTTTATATATTTAAATAAATGGTTTATTTTATATATTATTAATATAATTAATAATTTTTAAATAATATATTTTATTAAAATTATATTAATTAAAGAAATATAAAAAATATTTAAATAATATTAAATTAATATAAATTTTAATTCTTTTAATATTATTATATATAATATTAATATAAATTTTAATAATTTTAAGTTTAAACATAAAATATATATTATAAAAATCATTTATTAATAAATATTAATTAAAATATATTAATTTATTAATATAATGAAAAAATATTATAATTTTATTTAAAAAATATATAAAATTATTTTAAATAAATTTTAAAATATTAACTTAAAAATATTATTAATAATATAATAAATGTAAATAAATTTATTTTAATTTATTAATTATTACGATTTACCTAAAAATTGATATAAACTTAAAAAATAAAAATACTTTAAAAGGTTATAATAAAAAAAAAAGAAATTAAAGTGTAATATTTTATTTAAAATAATTTAAATATTTGTTATAATTTTAAAACTTAAATTCTTTTTTTAATACTTTTATTAATTAATAATAAAGTATTAATTTATTATAAAAATGGAAAATAAAAAAGGTTATATAAAGTAATTATAATTATAAATATAAATATAATTATTATTTTAAATATATTAAATAATATATTTATTTTTAAAATTTATATATTAGATTTTATATATAATTTAAAAAAAGTTTAATATTATTTAATAAATTTGAAATTAAGTTATTCAAATTTATAATTAATTTTAATAATTATATTATTATATTTAGTAATAATTTTATAAATATTAATATTATAAATAATTAAAATAATTATTATATTAAGTAAATTATATAAATTATTAACTATGAAAAAATTAAATATATTTTTCAAAAAAAAGATTTTATAATTTAAAATATATCATTTAAATATATATAAAAATATAGTAATTTTTGAATTATAAATAATTTAAAAAATTAAAATAAAAAATATTTTTACTTTTTATAAGAAATTATAATTTATAATTTAAAAATATATTAATGTTAATAAATAATTTATTATAATATATATATTAATAATTTAAAAAGTAAATTAATATATTATAATAATATTTATTTTAATATTATAATATTAAAAAAATAAAATTTATAATTAAAAATATTATTATAATATATATATAATTTTAAATATTTATATAAAAGATAATATTTATATATTTTTTAATTAAATTAAAAAATAAATATTTTAATGAAATATTACTACGTATTATAAAATTATTATATAAATTAATAAAGTTAAATATATATTAATTTAAAATATATTTATAATATCATTAATAAAAATTATATATAAAGTTATTAATAATTAATTTATATTTAATAAAAATAAACTTTACCTTTTTTAAAAATATTAATTTATAAATAAATAATATTTTTAATATTTATATTATAAAATTTTTAATTATTAAAAATAAAATATTAATAAAGGTTAAAATTAAAATATATCTTTAAAAAATTATAAATATAAGTATTAACAATTGTAATGGTTTATATATTATGGTATATAATAAGGATTTTAATATATTCATTATTTTTAAAAAAATTTAAAAATTTAAAATTATTAAATATAAAAAATTTAAATATATTTAAAAAGTATACAAAATAAAAACCATTAAAAATATATATTAAATTAATTTAATAACTTAAAATCGTATTTAATTATTTAATAATAATTTAATATATAAAGTTATAATTTAAATAAATAAAAGTTTTTAATATATAAATTTAATAATAAATAAATAATTAAAATTATAAATTAAAGTTTATTAAATTAAACTTTTAAACTTTACATTTATATATATTTATATATATTTATTAATAATTCATTTATAAATAATTAAAATATAAGTTGATAAATAAATTATATCATTATTTTAAAAAGTAAAGTTTTAATAATTTAAAATAATAAATTATAAATTATTAAAAATATTATATATTAATTATTTAAAAATATAAATATATTATTTAAAATATATTTATAAATGAAATATATAAAATAATATAAAGCTTTAATAATAATTATATTATTTATTACTTTATTAATGTTATTTTAAATTTTTTTTATTTTTAAAAAAACCTTTTTATTTTATATATTAATTTCTTTTTTTTATATTAATATTTAATATAAATAAAAAGTATTAATAGAAAAATTAATAATTATTTTAATGGTTTTAAAATAATTATATAAAAATTAAAAAATTAATGATATTTAATAAATTTATAATATTTATAATTTAATGGATATTATAATAAAAACGTTATTAAATAAAGTTATATATAATTTAATAAAAAAAATTAATTTAATTTATAATTAAAGAAATAAATAAAATATAAAATAAAAAAAATTATTTATAATTAATTAATTATAAAAATAAAGATTTATATTATTAACACATTTTTAAATTATTATTAAACGTTTATTAGCACATTTAATATAATTAATACATTTTTATTATTTAATTTTAATTTTATTATTTCCTATTATTTTAATTATAATATTAATTTAAATTTAATAATTTTATATATAAACTTTATATTATTACTTTTACTTTAATTAAAGCTTTTTAATAATATAAGTTTTAATTAAATGCATTTAATATTTTAAAAACCATTTAAAAATATATTTAATTAAATATTAATATTTATTATTATTAATATATATTAACTTTTTTTTTAAATAACTTTATAATTAAAGCTTATATTTAATTAATATTTATATTATTAAATAACCTTAATTAAAGTGAAATTAGTAATATAACTTTTATATATTTACTTATGGGAATTAATATAATATATTAAGTGTTATAATAGATAAAGTTTTGGAAAAGGCTTTAAGAAAGGCTTTACGGGAAACTCTTTTACAATTGCACTAATATTCAATTAAATATCTAAGTATATTTTCAAATAGTTTTTTAAAATATTACATGTATTTAATTAAAATTTATATCATTAAAAAGCTTTAATTAAAGTAAAAGTAACGATATAAAATTTATATATAAAATTATTAAATTTAAATTAATATTATGGTTAAAGTAATAAAAGGTAGTAAAATTAAAATTAAGTGGTAAAAATATACCAGTTATATAAAAAACCCTTTTAAAGGTTTTTATTATAGGGAAATAATTATTAGTTATTAGTATTAATTATTAATACCCACGTACAATTACTAAAATTATTAAATTAATTCAAAAATTATATAACCTTATTATTAAAAAATGTTAATATTATTAAATATTAAAAATATAATAATTAATTTAAAAAAAATCCTTATTTTTTTAAGTTTTTTTTAATATTATCTTAATTAATTTTCTCTTTTAATAATGGTAATATTAAATTAATAAAAATCCATTTTACACATTATTTCTTTAAACTTTTACCCTTTTTATATTTATTACTTTTTTATAATTTAATGATTTTTTATATATAAATTAAAATACGTTTAATTTAATTTTAAATTAATTTTTAAAATAGTTTTTTTTAAGTTTTTTATTAGGTTTTAATAATATTAATACGGTTTTTAAAAACTCTTTATTTAAGAATTAATTTTTTCATATAAAATTAATACTATTTTATTACATTTAAATTAAATGAATTTAAATATTAAAACATTTATATTATTTAATATATATTATATGTTTTAATTTAAATTTAATGTACGTACATTAATATATTATCCTTTTATATAATAATATTAAACCTTATTTTTATATATTTTTTTATAAATAAAATTATTTTTATAAATATAATTTCTTTATAATAATAATATTAATTAATTCCTTTATTATTTTATTATATTAACTTTTTCTTTTTATAAATTTTTATATAAATTTAAAATTAAGTTTATTTCATAACTTTAACATATTTATAAGTGTATTAAACTTTTATTTAACCCGAAATATTAATTTAAACTTATTATTAAAGGCATTTATTTTAAGTAAAAAGGTTTTTTTTTTAATTTTTATTTTTAATAATTAACAATAATAAAACCCTTTTTTATTATATATAAAGTACCCTTAAAATATAAACTTTAAAAAGCCTTTTTTATACTTTTAAATATATGATTTAGTAATTATTTTAAAGGATAATTACTATATGTAATAACCGTTTTTTTATTAAAATAATATAATAAATATTTTATTAAATTATATAATGTTTTTCCAATTTTTTAAAGTTTAATCTTTATATATTAAATACCATTTAAACTTTTATTACCTCATATATTTTAAAAGTTTTAGTTTTTTTATAAGTTTAATTTTCTTAAAATTAGTTTTTTTAAGTACTTACTAAATAATAATATCTGATATTTTAATACCTTTTTAATGTAATTTAATTGTTAATAATTTACAATTCTTTTTATAGTTATATTTATTTTTCAAAACTTTATTAACGATTTTTTTAATAATAGCTTAAGATTAAATTATTAGTTAATTTAAATAAAGGGCATTATGTAAATACTTGTCTTTTAAGGTAAAAAAGTGGAAATTAAAGTTAAAGCCTTATTTAATAATTCATTAATAAATCTTATTATAACTAAATATAAGGTTTAAAACTAATAAAAATCTTTATTTTAACATTATATTTATTAATAATAAGTAATTTAAAAAGGATAATAATAGTTTTTATAATTATATTTATATAAATTATAATTAAAAAAAATATAAAGATTTATTTTAAAATATATATAAATAAACTTACGTATTTAATATATTATTATATATTTTTATTTATTATAACCTTTTCTTAATTAATAAATAAAGGATATGTAAATTATAATATTATTTTATTTAATATAAAAAATGCTTTTTTATATATTAATAAATAAGTTATTATATATAAGCTTTATAATTTACCAAGTGGTTTATTACTTGTTAAATAGCACGTGTTAATATCCTTATGGTAAAAACTTTTAAAAGGGTTTTTTATATTAAATGTATTAATAAATGTTTAATAGTAATTTAAAAATGTGTTAATAGTAAAAGTTAAAATAAAATAAAGTAAATAATGGGTAATTAATAATTATATTTATTTAAATTATATATATATTTTATATAAAAAAATATTAATATATTATTAATTATATAAAAAGGATTTTTATATGGTTTTTATTTAATAAATAATTTTTTTTAAAATATTAAAAATATATTAATTTTAACTTTATTATTTTTTTTATCATTTCCTTTTACTATTATTTCATTAAATTTTATTATATATATATTTATTCACATAAATAAAAATTATAAATAAACTTATTTATATATTATAAAATAATTTTTATTTTAATATATAAAAACATTTTTAATATTATTATAAAAGATATTTAAATACATTATTAATATATATTAAAAAATTATATTAAATAATATAATATTTTATTATAATAATAATATATTATTTATAAAGTTTTTAATTATAATATTTTATTAAATAAAATATTAATGACATTTATATTAAGTATTATACTTTAATACATTATAATGTAATAACTTTTTAATATAAATTAATATTTATATTTTATATTATAATTATTAATTTAATAATAATAAGTATTTTATAAAGATTAAAACTTATAAATACATGTAAAGTAATTTAATTTATAAAGATAATTATAATACTTTCATTATTTATAATATTATAAAATATTATAAATTCAATTAAATGTTTTAAAATAAATTTATTATTATTATTAATTAATTAACTATTAATATATTAAATATAATTTTTAATATTTTTATTAATATTTTTATTAAAGTTAATATATTTATATAATATTAAAAATTAATTATATTATAAAATGAATTATTATAAAATTAAAAAATAATTATTAAAAAAATAATATTTTGGAAAATTAAAATATTAAAAGATTTATAATAAAATTATAAAATCGTTTTATATATAAATATAAAAGTTTAATTCAAGTATTAAATTTAAAAATAGATTGTAACAGTATTTAATAAAATTAAATAATAATAATCTTTAATTTTAATAATATTTTTTAATTTTAATAATATTTTCTTTTAAATTATATTTAATTTTCCTTTAATGTTTTTTAATTTATAAAATATTAAAATTTAAATTTATATTAGTCTTTATAATAAAAATCCTTTTATTACATTTTATTTTTAATTTTATATAAATATATAAAGAATTTACTATATTAAAGAATTTAATACTTTTGAAAATTATTAAAATATTTTTATATTAAAAATCTTTTTGAAATAATTATTTTAAATAATTATTTTTAATGTTATTATTTTATATTAAAAGGCTTTTATTTTTATTTATATATTTTAATTTTATTATTGAATTTTTTTTATTTTAATAATAGATTATGCAGTATTTTAATTAAAAAAAATGTAACAAATTTAAAATATTTTAATTTTATTTAAAAGTTTTAATAAATAAATATTATTATAAATTTTAAAAATCTTTTAAAAGCTTTATTATTTAATATTTAATTTTTAAATAAATTTTTTTAATTTTTATATTTTAAAGATAAAAAGAATTATTATTTTTTAATTTATATTTAAGATAATTTACTTAGTTTTTATTAATATAATAAATTTATTATTATTTAATTTTAAAAATAAATTTTTATAAAAAGTTAAAACTTTATTTTATATAAAATATAAAAACATTAATTTAAAGATATTCCTTTAATTATTAAATAATTAATTTAAAAAGTATAAAATTAAAAAGTTTAATTTTTAATTATAAATAAAATTTATAATTAATATAAAAAAGGAAGATTTTAATTATCATTAATATTAAATTATTTATAAAAGTTTTTATAAATAATAATTAATTTTTTAAATTACTTAAAAAAATGTAATTTTAAAAATATATTTTTATAAAAATATTAAAACTTTTTAATTAAACATTAATTAAAGAATAAAATATTTTAATTAATATTAATATAATTTTAAATTTTTAATATAATTAATTTTAATATAATAAAATAAATTAATTTTTATTATTATTAATAATTATTATATATATTTTATAAAAACTTTAAATTTAATGAATAATAATATTAATTATTTTATTAATTCTAATTAATATTATAAAAATAAAATATTATATTTGAATAACTTTATTAATTATTATTATAATATACTTATAAATAAATTTATATTATTAATAATTAAGAAAAAGTATAATATAATTAATTTTAATATTTCTTTATAATATATAAGAAATTTTTAAAAATTATAAAGGTTTTTAAAATATTAACGGTGTACATGTAAATTTAACTATGTATTAAATAATCGTATTATAATTATTAAATATATATTTTATATTTATTTTTATATATTATTATTTTTATAATTATTTTACTTTTTTCTTTTATTATAAAATATAAAATAATCATAAAATTATAATATTAATTCTTTAATATTAATTATATTATAATTAAAGTATGTTTTCAAATAAATTAAATTAAATGTATTTACGGTAATTCCAAATATATCGTATAAAATATTTATATAATTTAAGTTAAAATAAAATTTAAATATTAAATATAAAAGTTTCATTTTTTAAAGGTAATTTATTAACTTTAAATTATAATAATTTTACAAAATTTAAAGAATAATATTACTATCTTTAAAAATAAATAAGTAATTTTAATAGTAAATTATTTTAAATTAAAATATATTAAATAAAAGGAAAATAACGTAATTGTTTACGTAAATCTGTAAATTATAATTTTTTAAATTTCTTTTAAAATAATAATTATATAATAAATTAAAAAAAAATTATATATAAATATTATTCATTAATATATTAATAAAAATAAAAATATTTAATTAATAAAAATAAAAATCATTATTAAATTTATATTAAAACAATTTATAAAAAATTTATTTATTTATATAAGTTTTTATAAGAAATATATAATATTTATTATTTAACATTTTATTATATATAAAAATAAATTTAATTTTAAATAAATAATTTAATATATTAAATTAATTAATTTTAATTTTTAATTAATATATAATATATAAAATAAAATAAATAAAATATTTAATTTATTTAATTTATTAAATATTGAATTTTTTAATAATTATAAAATATTATAAATCTTTATTATTAATAAAAATATTAAATTATTTTATTTTTTTTAATTTAAAGTATTATTTTTTAAAAGCTTTTAATAATTATAACGAAACTTTTATTATAAACTTTATAATTATATTTTTAAAAAAAGATATTTAATTTTAAAATTTATAAAAATTTATGAAATTTTTTTTTTATTTTTTTAATTTTAAATATAAGTTCTTTTATTATTTTTATTAAAGGTTTTATAGTTTTAAAGTATTTTCTAATAAATTATTTATAAAAATTAATAAATTTGAAAAAAGGTTTAAATTTTTTAATACTTTTAAAATTTCTTTTAATTAAAAATAATTTAGATTTTTTTAAAATTTATTTTAATATTATGAATTATAATAATTAAATTAAAATATTTTTAAATATATTTTATATATTCTTTTTTAATTCAAAAAAAAATATTATTATTGAAATAAATTAAATAAACTTTATTAATTAAATTAAATAAAATATTCTTAATATAACTTTAAAAATAAGTTAAAATATTAATTAATTTAAATAATATTAGTTTATATTTAAATAATTTTTATTTAATAATAAATGTTATTTTTCATTTATTCTTTTACAAATATAAATTTTATTAAAAATAATTATAATATTTATTTTAAAAAGAATTTAATTTTTATATTTTTTTAAAGTATTTTAAATTTTTAAAATAAGAAAATCATTTTTAGTAATATTATTATTTAATTATTTATTTATAATTTATATAAATACAAATTTTACCACTTAGCTTTTTAATTAATAAAATTTAAAGAAATATAAAAAGAAATAATAATTTAATTTTATTTTTTATATAAATCTTTTTATATATATTTATAAATAATAATTTATTTTTTATTATTATTAACATAAAATCTTGTTTAAAAAAAAGGTAATATTTTAAGTTAAAATTATTTTATATTAAAAAATTAATATAAGGTAAATTTTATTATAATTTAACATTTAGAAAATATTTTTTAAAATAATTATTCTTTTATATTATTTAAATTTTTTATAAAAACTTATTTACATTTATATTTACTGATTTATTTATAAAAAAAAATTTAAAATTATTATTAATATATAAATATAATGTACATTTAAATTAAATTTTAATTTAATTTATTTCAATAATTTTAATATATATATTCTTTTATAAATAATATTTAAAGTTTTATTTTAATTAATATTTAAAAGATTTTTTATAAATTTTTATATTATATTTTAAAAAGTTTTAATTTTTTTTAATTATAATAAATTATTATATTTATTATAAAAAATATATAAATTTAAAACTTTTATTTATTATTTAAATTATTAAATATAAAAATGTTAAGAAATTTATTTATTAAACTTTTACTTTAAATATAAATTTATATAAAATAATGTTTTTTATTACTTTATTAATATATTAAATTATTAAATAAGCTTTTATATTTTAATTATTCTTAAGTTTTAATATAAGTTTATTTATAAAAAAATATTTTTAAATTTATAATAAAAAATATTTTTAAAATTAATAACAATAATTATAATAGGTTTTTTTATAATTTCATTTATATTTATTAAAAATTAGAAAATAATAATTAAATTTTAATAAAAGGTAAATATTTTAAATTTAAAAAATATTGTTTAAAGTTTAAATAAATATTTTAATAATAAATAATTAATTATATAAAAAACTAATTAAATAACATAATATTAAATATTTAATTAATTTTAAAATTATATATTTATAATTATAATATATTTAAAATCATTTTAATATTTAAATTAATTATATATAAAAATATAAATTTATAATAATTTTTTATAAAAATAATAATTAAAATTATTTAAGTAATAATAATAATAATAATTAATTAATTATTTTTTAAAAATAATATTTTTAATTTAAATAAATTAATAATTTTTTATTTTTTTATATAAATTATTTTTATTTTAATAAAACCTTTTTTTATATATTTTAAATTTATAAAAAAAATACATTAAAATAGATTTTTATTATTAATATATTTTTAAATTATTATTAAACGTTTATTAATATATTTAATATATTTAAATATATTTTACTTATTTATAATTTTTAACGTGTTAATTATAATAATAATTTAAATTTAATAATTTAATATATAAATTTTATATTATTACTTTTACTTTAATTAAAATTATTTAATAATATAAATCTCGATTAAATATATATGGTATTTTAAAAGTTATTTAAAAGTATACTTAATTATTTACTTAAATATTAATGTAATTGTAAAAAAGTTTATTATAAAAGTTTTTTTAAAGTTTTATCCATTATAATATTTAATATATTATATTAATTTTTACGAGTAAACGTATAAAGGTTATATCGTTAGTTTCGTTTTAATTAGAGTTATTTAATGATATAAATATTAATTAAATATAAACTTTAATTATAAGGTTATTTAAGGAAAAAGGTCGATACGTATTAATGATAATAATGGTAGTAATAAGCGTTAACATTTAAGCGTTAATAGTTAATTAAATATATCTTTAAATAGCTTTTAAAATATTATATATATCTAATTAAAATTTATATTATTAAATAATTTTAATTAAAATAAAAATAACGATATAAAATTTATATATTAAATTATTAAATTTAAATTAATATTATAATTAAAATAATAAAAAATGGTAAAATTAAATTAATTAAAATTAAATCGTAAAGATATATTAATTATATTAAGTGTATTAATAAACACTCGATAATAATTTAAAAGTGTGTTAATAATAAAAATCTTAAAATGTTATTTTTAATATTACTTACATATATAATAATAATAATAATAATTTAAAATTATTTATTTTTAAAATATTAAAAATTACTATATTTAATTTTAATATTAAATTAAATACATTTTTAAATATTTTTATATTTTTCTTTTTTTATATTTATTATTAAAAAAATATAAAAATAATTAAAAAAGTTAAAATATTAAAGTTAATTAAAATTTTAAATTAATTAATATTATAATTTTTAAAAATATATAATTATATTTAAAAATAAAAATTTTTAAAATTAAATTAATTTAATTATTAAATTTAAAAATAATTATATTATTATAAATATTAAAATAGTTAATAAAAGATATTATAAATATTTAAGGTAAATTATTATTTAAATTATTTATATTTAAAAATTTAAACTTTTATTTATTTTTAAATATTTTTTTATAAAATATTTAAATATTTTATAATAAAAATAATTATTTATTTTATCTTATATTTACTTTTTTATTTTAACAAATTTAATATATATAATATTTAAATTTATAAAGTTTTTTAAATAATAAATATAATATATTTTATATATTTTATTAATAATTTATAAGATAAATATAAATATAAATATAAATATAAATATAAATAAAAATATAAATTTAATTATTATATATCTTGATTTATTTTTATTTTATAAATATATTATTAAATTTTTTAAAAAAAAATTAATTAATATAATAGTTAAATTAAATATTAAAAAAATATTAATTATTTTAAATTTAAATAATATAATTAAATTATATAAAATTAAAAATAAAGATTTAATATTAATAAAATATATAATAATATTTATAATGTTATTAAATTAAATAAAAATAATAATAAATTAAAAATTAAACTTTTATAAAATTAAATATAATAATTATTCTTTTTTTTAAAAAAAAAGAAATAAAAATACAAATATTTAAATTATAATAAAAATATATTTTATTAAATAATCACTTTATTTTTAAATAGTTATATTTATTTAATTATTATTTTTAAATTATTATAAGTATTTTTTATAATTTTTAATAAATGTTTTTAATAATATTTTAAATATATAAATAAAATTAAATTAATTAATAAAGTTACAGTATAATTAATATTAAAAAGTTAATGTTACAGTTTTATTGTTATTTTATATTTTATAATGAAATAAAGAAAAAAAGGAAAGTAATTATAAGAGCGGTAGCACATGTGGAGATAAATATGAGGTGGATGTTTGGTAATTATAACGCGATTGTTTAATACATGGTTAGATTTACATATAAGCTGTTACTAATAATATATTAAATGTAATATTTATTAAATAAATATTAAAATTATTAATTTAAATTTTAATAATTATTTTAATATTATAATAATATTAAATTAATATATAAATATATAATTTATATTTATTAATATAATATTAAATATAAAATATAAAAATATAAATAATAATATAAATTTATTATTTATTTTAAAATAAATTTTTATTATTAATACATTTTTAAATTATTATTAAATGTTTATTAATACATTTAATATATTTAATATATTTTACTTATTTATAATTTTTAATAAATTAAATATAATAATAATTTAACTTTAATATTTTAATATATAAATATTATATTATTATTTTTATTTTAATTAAAGTTATTTAATAATATAAATTTTAATTACATATATATGGTATTTTAAAAGTTATTTAAAAATATATTTAAATATTTAATTAAATATTAATACGACCGTAAAAAAACTTCTTATAAAACGTTTTTTAAAGCTTTTTTTAAAATTTTATTTATTATAATATTTAATATATTATATTAATTCGCATAAATAAATATATAAAAGTTATATTATTAATTTTACTTAAATTAAAGTTATTTAATAATATAAATATTAATTAAATATAAGCTTTAATTATAAAAATATTTAAAAAAAAAAGTTAATATATATTAATAATAATAATAATAATAATAATAATAATAATAAATGTTAATATTTAATTAAATATATTTTTTAATAACTTTTAAAATATTACATGTATTTAATTAAAATATATATTATTAAAAAGCTTTAATTAAAGTAAACAAAATAATATAAAATTTATAAATTAAATTATTAAATTTAAATTAATATTATAATTAAATTAATAAAAAATAATAAAATTAAATTAATTAAAATTAAATGGTAAAAATATATTAGTTATATTAAAAATATTAATAAACGCATAATAATAATTTAAAAATGTATTAATAATAAAAACTTTAAAATAATAAAGATTAAAATTTTTATTTTTATTAAAATATTAATTAATAATATTATAAAAATATTATTAATATTAAATAATATATTTTATTAATATATTAATATAATAAAATATATATTATAATATATATAATAAATAATATTAAATAAAACTTTTATTTTAATTTTATTAGAAATTTTAAAAAATTATTTTAATGTAATAATTTTACTATTTTAATATAATTTAATTATAAACCTTTTATATTTTTTTTATATAAAATTATATAAATAATACTTTTAATAATAATTTTAAATTTATTTTTATTATTTAAAATTTTATTTTACCTTTTATTTAAAATTAATAATTATAAAAATTAATAATTATTTTTTTTATTATTACTTTTTTTAAATTTTAATTATAAAGTAAATTATTTTTTAAATATTATTATTATTTTAGTATAATAATATAATTATATTAATATTATATAAAATTTAATAAACCTTTTATTTATTTTTATTATATATATATTATTATTTTTTATAAAAAACTTATAAAAATTATTTTAATTATTTTTTATTTATTATATTTTTATTTTTAATAATATAAATAATTTATAAATAAATAATATATTTAAATTATTTTTTATATTAAAAATATTATTACTTTATTATTATACTTTTAAATTATATATTTTATTTATAATTTTTTTAATAATTATTTTATATATTTTTATTATAAATATTATTAATAAATTATTTCTTATATAAAAATAAATTTTAAATATTAATAAAATAAATATTAAATTATTAAATTTAATAACATTATTATTACTTTTATAATTATTTAAAAATAAATTTAATTTAATATTATATATTAATTTATTAAATAATTTTAAATATATATTAATTTATATTTTTTTAAAAAATATATTATATATTTTTAATTATTTAATAAAAAGTTATTTTATTAATAATATATAATATAAATTTAATATTTATATATATTA